>CAJNIZ010010872.1:0-11644 GCA_905231905.1 Symbiodinium pilosum | reverse complement strand
GAGCACTCTAATAGGAGCCCTAGGAAGGTAAGTGCTCTTTTGATTCCTTGGGTTAATATCCGTTTTGTGGTCATAAAATCTTAACCTGCCTTACACTGTGTGTTAAGCGTTGCACTAGTCGCTGGGCCTGCTCACTTCTGCACTTCCAGCACCTCAAGCTTGTTCATCCAGGGAACGCTCAAGGCGATAACTTTGGCACCGCTGTCAAACATGAAGCTGTACCTGGAGCTATTTAGGGTTTAGGCTTTGAGGGTTCTGGACTGAAGGTTAAGGGTTTTAGGGTTTGGGGTTTCAAGGCTAAGGGGTTTAGGGTTTTAGTGTTTAGGGCTTTAGGGTTTAGGGTTTTAGGGTTTAGGGTTTTAGGGTTCAGGGTTTCGGGTTGAAGTTAGACCTGCAGCCGCGCATATGGTGGAATTCTCGCGGCTGCCAGGTATAGAAGGCTGCTGGTAGACATCCTGACCCTAACCCTGGGGCTCTAAGTTATGATGGGGTAATGTTGGGGATATATTGGGATAATGGAAAATAACACGGAAACTACTATTTAGGGTGTAGGAATGCTGTAAAGTGATACCTACTTTGGCCCCTAAAATAAATAAATATTACCTACATGTAAAAACTACCTACATGGAGCCTTAGGGAAATGAGGTGCATTGTTCTTGTAATCTTGGGTGTTATTTCGGTATGGAATGATGGATGGGAGAAGAAGATAGAAACTACTATAGTTTCATGGCTTGTTGCTGTATCTAGCAATGCTGGTCTCGATGGTTGTCTTGTTGCCGCTGCTGCCGGGGTTGCGGTTGCTGTTGCTGCAACAGTAGCACTTCCTTGCCGCGATAGTGCAAACATGAGGTTGGTGATGGCAATTATTGGTCATGGTGCTGGTGTTAGCTGTAATTCCTGTCGTAGTTGATGTTATTGTAGATGTTGATGTTGATGTGGGTGTGCTGGTGGCGGTGGAGGCGACAGTGGCATAGGTGGTCGAAACAATTACATGCTCAATGCACCTCCGGTAGAGATATGAGGCTCCAAACAAGATCACGTTACTCCACATCACGGCCTGCTTATGCTGCAGTACTTGGAGGGTCAGGGCGACTTCGTAAGTAGGTTAAGAACCCCCTATGACCCAATAAAACCCCTGGTTATCCTGATTATTGAACCCCAGTAACCCATATAGAAACCCTAGATATCCTGATGTGAAGCTACTTACTACCTCCCCATGAACCTCCAAGTAGCCCCGTTGTAGTCTCGCAAGTGGACGACGTGGCGAGCCCTTGGCCCGGTAAATCCCCAACCTCCTCTCCTTGTGTCTTTTGTGACGACGCAACACAGCGTAGCTAGAACCTACGTTTAAAGTAATAGGGTTTAGGGTTAGGGGTTTAAGGTTTAGGACTGATGTATAGCAAAAGCTTGAAAACACCTTGATGTGAATACGTGTCGAAAATATTTGTACACATAACCTAAGCGTCCAAGTACCCAAGAATCACATAAATTGCAGAATGCCGGGCTACAACAGATTCCATTACCCAAATCTCATGCTTCCAAACCAATGCTGGGAGCGACCCTCTCCCCTTGCATGTCCTAGCATGGTGCACACCCAGATACACCATGTAACCCTGAACCCTACATCCTAAATCCTAAACCATGAACCGTAAACTCTACATCCTTAACCCTAAACCCTACACCCTCAATCCTAAACCCTAAACCCTACACCCTAAAACCTTAACCCTAAACCTTAAACTCTACATCCTAAACCCTTAACCCTAAACCCTAAACCCTAAACCCTACACCCTAAAACCTTAACCCTAAACCTTAAACTCTACATCCTAAACCCTAAACCCTAAACCTTTAACCCTCAACCCTAAACCCTAAACCTTAAACCCTAAACCCTAAACCCCAATACCTTAAACCCTAAACCCCAAAACCCAAACCCTCCGAGGATGCCACTTGATGCCTGCTACGACCTGCTCTGACACCGAGGATGGCATCCTCGGCTCGAGTCTTGTAGTGGGTCTACCAGGGTCTAGTAAGGTTTAAGGTTTAGGATTTAGGGTTTAGGGTAAAGGCTTTAGGGCTTAGGGTTTAGGGTATAGGGTTTAGGGTTTAGGGTTTAAGGTTTAGGGTTTAGGATTTAGGGTTGTAGGATTTAGGGCTTAGGGTATAGAGTTTAGGGTTTAGGATTTGGGGTTTAGGGTTTAGGCTATAGGGTTTAGAGTTTAGGGCTTAGGGTATACAGTTTAGAATTTAGGATTTGGGGTTTAGGGTTTAGGCTATAGGGTTTAGGGCTTAGGGTTTAGGATCTAGGGTTTAGGATTTGGGGATTAGGGCTTGGGATCTAGGGTTTAGGGCTTAGGGTTTAGGGTTTGGGATCTAGGGTTTAGGGTTTAGGGTTGAGGGTTTAGGGTTTAGGGTATAGGATTTAAGGTTGAGGATTTAGGGTTTAGGTTTTAGGGTATAGGATTTGGGGTTTATGGTCTAGGATTTAAGGTTAAGGGTCTAGGCGCGTAGGGCTTGGGGCTTAGGGGTGTAGAGGTTGGGGGTTTAAGGTTTCAAGGGCTTAGGGTTGAAGGGTTTAATTAGGGATCATGGTCTAGGGTAGCGCATTGTAGTGCATTAGGGAATTAGGGTGAGGCTCAGGAAGGGTAGGGGGTTTTGGGCAAAACCTTGCATCCCCGTACCAACAGAGCCATGCGCACTAAATTCCAAAAACCCTCAAACAACAAAACAACGAACATAGCATGCAATCCCCAAACCCCACTTGGAGGTCCATGGGCATGCACCCGCAACCCAATCATGCTGCCTAATATGGCCTGGGTTGAACCTCCAAGCATTGACAACCCCAAATCCTTGTTTAGGGTTTACGGTTAACCCCTGACGCCTTGATCCCCAACTAAAAAACCCTAAATCCTACAACCCTAAACCCAAACCCTTAGCTAACAACTTAGCCCTAAACCCTGCCACAGCTCTCAGAAAAACACCAGCCAGGGCACCCTAGCGCAGTGAGCTCTGCCGCTTGGTTGGTCTTCGCGGCTGCAGCGAGGAGCTCCGACCAGACCTCGTTAAGGATTTAGGATTTCAAGGTTTAGGGGCTAGGGTTTGAAGGCTGAGGGTGTAGGGATAACAGACCTAAGCCTTTGTTAAGTAGATTTAAAAAGATTACACTAAAGTCACTAGAACATCATTTGGATTACAGAAGGGTTTGTAGGGTGTCTGGGGTATGGCATTGCAGGGCTTTGGTGTCATGGAGTCTTGGGGTTTAGGGATTGTGGAGGTTTCAGATTCTGGGTTTTAGAGCTGACGACTTCCGATTTAGGGCGTCGCAGATCTTATCCTGGCGTCCCTCCATACATTATATATACCGTCTACGTACCTTTAAGCGCACCTAGAATCCTGGTTTCGAGGCAACAGTTCCAAATCCGTAGGTCCTAAACCTCAAACGCTAAACCTTAAATCCCTAAACCGAGAGGCCCACACTTCTCACCTTTGTGGTTCTGTTTCGGAACTCCAGGTACACGCTAAAGCGTAGACCTCTTTTTTGATGATAACTGCATGAGGCAGGGACGCTTCACGCCTGAGTGCGCAACCTCGCCTGTACAACACCCTAAATCTTCAACCCTAAAACCTTCAACCCTAAAATCCGAGAACTCTAGACCCAAAACCCTCAACCCCCTGATCCTAGAACCCTAAATCTTAAAATCATAACCTTAAACCCTATATAGACTTAGAGCCCCAATGCATAGGCAAAAGGAAAGTTTTGGACTAATTTCGTCAAAGTTCGCCCTTGTCAGCATCCGTTAGAGGACGACCACCACTCCAGCCACCAACTTTCACGCCTTTTTCGAAGGGGTTGGAGGTTTTTGACTTAATGCTCAAGTTTTTAAAGGGTGTTTTCAAGGTTTTGGTTTGGAGAAGTGAGGCTTGAGAACTCAAGCGGTTTGGCGGGCCCAGAGTTTCGGGAGGCTTAAGGCTTATGAGTTGATTGGTTAGTTTGAGTGGGGAAAGGAGGAATGGATCCCTAGAGAAGCCCCTACGCATAATCCCAAAAACGTAATAGTTTCCATGTTTATGTTCATGTTAATTCCGGCCTTCCGCCCACTAACAACCAGCGAGTTGTGGGGCGAAGGTCTTGAGCCAAAGGGTTGGAGATCGAGGGTTTCCGCGCTGTAAATTCTAGGCTCAAAGCTTATGGACTTAGAGATTCTTTCCAAAGGTTCAGGACCTAAAGCCCAAACTAAACCAGTTGTGAGGAGTGTAGGTTGCTGGCTTGGTGCCAAGCTACGGTAGTCCTGCTTGCAAGAATGCTGTACAAGCCGTCAACCCTGTACCCTCCATGCCAAAAAAAGCCACCTTTGGCGTACCCTGGGGCTCTAAGTCTATGAATGATACCTACCTTGGGCCCTAAACCCTATAAATGGTATCTACATGGAGCCTTGTGTGCCTACTTGGAGTGTCAGGAGGACTTAGAAAGTACGCTAGAGACCCCTATAACCCATATAGTAAGCCTAGTTATCCTAGTGATTAGCCTACTTACGAAGTGCCCATGAGCCTACACCCTATACAGTAAACCCAAAACACTACCTAGTAAGTCCCCATGACCCTCCAGGTAGGGCTGTGCACCTTGGGTAGCATTGTACACGAGGCAGAGTTTCGGGCTCGAAGAGGTCTCATCATACATAGGGACCCTAAGGCTCCATGTAGGTACTATTTATGGGGATTGGGGCGCAATGTAGGTATTATTCATAAATTTAGAGCCCCAGGGGGATTTGTTTAGGGTTCAAGGTGTAGGGTCTAAAGGTTTTGGTCAGGGCAAGGACCCTCCTAGTACCCTTTAAATGGGGGTACATGATCCCTATTCAAGGTATATACTGGAGGGTCTAGGGAGATTTGAGGATTATGTAGGAACAGTATGGGGCTGTAGCTCCCTTGTTGTTGAGGGGCCCCTTACCAAGATCCTGAACCCTAGAATCCTAAAACAAAAGACCCTATAGGCCCTAAGACCTGAACCCTGAACCTCAAACCTGGCGCCTTCAAATGCCCGAAAATCCTAGACGAATCTCATGTAAGCGCTAAGCCCTCACACCCTAAACCCTAAAGTGCCTGCCTTCGCCACCTCCAGGGTAGGGAGGTGCGCCGCCGCACATGGGTGGTCGAGATTTCTTGGCCTTAGCAAGCTTTCTTGGGGTTTCCATAGAGAGGGGTGCTCCGGAGACCCCAATATATACTATTCCGCGTTATGGGAAATCCCAAGTTTGAGGTAAGGCTTAGGGTGTTAGGTTGGGTTTCGGGTTTCGGAGTAGACGCCAGGAAACAATAATTGCAAGCATAGTCGACAAAGTCCCACTTAGCCAGGCTCTAGGGATCCAACTAGCCTAAAGAAGGTAATATGAGCAATAATCAAAACTCCTAAAGGGGGGTTATATAGGAAATTACACTAATGGGGCTCATGAAGAGGGATGCTAGGAGTTCCGACTATAGCTCATATAGGGTTTAGAGTTCAGTGTTTAGGCTTAACTAGGGCCCGAAGTAGGTCATCCGCATAGGATCATTGTCTTGCGGTTAGAGATCAGAAGTTTGGGTTGAGGGATTAGTTTTATTGCTCATAGGACCTTCTACACCCTTGTAAATCCCATAGTTCAAGGAAATTCAGTAGTTTGGGTACCCCAAGTGCAATAGCTTCGGGCTTGGGGTATAAAGGTTCAGGGGGTTCATGCAGTGTTGATGGAAGACGTGCTATGGTACCTTCAGCACTATGACAGGTACCCTGGTTGGTGCAGATCTCTTCTATCTGCATCACTGTTCCATATGTAACTACCCAATTAATTGTTGCAAGGTCATGCATGGCTTGAGGGGTTTCTGTAAGGCATAGAGATCAGCATGGTGGCATTGCATGCAAGGTTTCTGTTCAATTTAGGGTTGTGGAAGCACCCAACCCATATACGGAGTACCCCTTACGTTCCACCATAGTTAGCGCCGTAAGTTAAGTTATTATATTGGGGAAACCCATAATGGGGTTTAGGGTTTAGGGTTTAGGGTATATTGGGGAAACCCTATTATTTACTATATATGCCCATTATGGTAACTTAATTATCCTTGAATGTCCTTCATCCTGGGGGAGCCTTGGAGGGTAGCATAAAGGATAGTAGGAGAACCCATGACTGATGAACTGCAAACCCTGGAATTCTACGTGAGCTGTGCTCAAACTCCCATGGCGGCTTCAATCCGTTTTGGGGCTCTTGCTGATAGCCTTCGGAATCCAAGGGTTTCAAATGGGAAGTATTTATGGAATTGCATCCAGAGAGTAAGGATTGTAGCGCGTTGAGAACTACAAGGAAGACCCGTTTCTGTCGACACCCTCCTGCTTGTGCTGCCACGAAATCGTTTCTCAAAACCGAAATTCCACCCTAGCCCCTTCTAAAACCCAAATACGGGTCGTCTGTACCTGAGCTATGGTCTACACTCCCCGTATCCCCCTTAATAGCTCGTATAATACTCCCCTATACAACCCCCCATATAACCCCGTTGAAGGTGTTTAGACAGTTGTTTATCTGAAGATGTGGCGGTTTCTCCAGACAGTGAGCCTGAAGGGTTCCTTGGGACATATGGGGGGTTTTCCAAAATTAGGGCGTACCCCTTTGGGGATCCCCATAACAAGGACTTTAGTATTGTGGGGTCTATATTGGGATCCCCCTATTCTGGGAAACTACCATATGGGGCAGCATATTGGGCAATAAGAGAGGGTCAGGGTTGAATAAGGGTTTGGGCTAGATATGTTTAGGGTTTAGGGATTAGGGTGCAGCGTATGCCGAAGTTCGCAATACTTTTTTGGGGTCTCTATGATGAGGATCATAATCTTTAGGGGTCTATATGCGCCAGCATCCACCACCCAAAATTAAGGTGTAGAGAAAGTTTATTATATTTGTAGAGGGTTCGTAACCCCGTCCGCCCTGTGGTGCTGTGGCCTGTGGTCTGGCTCTTGTGGTCTAATTAAGGTTTAGAGTAGGCTTATAGTGCACCATGGGGGAGGAGGTGGGAACGCGGAGCGCGGACTCATACATATGGAAACTGCCATATGGGGCTGAAGCAGGATTATGATGTTCACCTCTAGAGGCGTGTTTTCAGAAACTCCCTGGACCCCTAAACCCAACCAGATTTTCTGTTAGACTCCGAACCGCACCGACCAACAAGCGAGTGGAAAAAAGGGACCAACAAGCCCTGAGACACTGAACAAAGCAAAGCTCCAACGTCATGAGATAATCCCAAAAGCTCAAAGGGTCATAGTACCCGCTTTTCACAACACACCTCCAGGCAATGCAAGATTCTTATTTGGAGTTATAGGGCCCCTAATATAGTGAGTACATACTACTAAAACAGAGTGTAGTTGGAGGGTCGATGCCTAAAGGATAGCATCTGCTGGTGAATTGCGACGAAAAAGCCTATATAACCCCAATATAGTAGTTTCCATTTTCTTTTCCGTTATCCCCATATAACCCCAATATAAGCCTCACTATATTAATAGTAGTCTTCATGCTCTTTTCCATGATCCCTGTATAACCCAAATCCTTACTTTGTTGTTGGGATTAATCTTCTTGCTGGTCCTTAGAAGGGAATGAGGAAATATCACCCCTACATATTCCCTAAAAAAAAATCCCATATGCCCGACTAAGAACCAGTAAGTAAGGGCTGGTGTTTCAACACCTTGCAAGCAAGGCAAAGTGCCTCCAGCTCGGTATTGAGGTACCAAAGGCCGCAGACTTTGGCCCTTAGTCTACTACAGTTGGGCTTAGGGTTTAGGGCAGGTGCCAAATAATTATCACAGCCTGTACCATAACGAAACAAGGACTGTAGAACCATAATGTTGGTGATGTTTTAAGCCACGACATCAACACCCTTCGAGGCTTTCGGCTGGAAGAAATTAGTAAGATTAAGGCTTTGCGCAGATATCCGCAAAGCCCCAAGCAGGTACTATTTATAGATCTCGGGCCCAAAGTTGGAGGGATAGGGCTTATAGGTGGGCCTAAAGTAGTACTAGTATTGCGCCGAAATGAATACTATTCATCATAGACATTATTGGGCCCGAAGCAGCTATTGTTTGTAGACTTGGGTCTTCAGGGTTTAGTTTAGGGGGTAGGCTTTAGGGTTTAGGAGGCGCATGGGCAGTAGCCTAGCATGCGGTATGGTAGGTTGGCTGTTAAACATCCTGCATGACCCTGAACCCTAAGCCCTGAACTCTGAACCCTAAACCCTCAATCCTAAACCTTTTAGCTTGGGAATAAAGGTGGTATAGCATACTAAGCTCGTGTCAATTACGTGGCGCAGCTATGATGCTGTCGCATCTACCTGGGGCTGATCATAGTCTTGCTCACCTGGAAATGCAAAAGTATGTAAAGTGATGGGTCTAGAGTTTGGGGGTTTAGGGTTTAGGGTTCAGGGTTTAGGATGGTTTAGGGGTTAAGGTTCAGCATCTCAAGTCTAAGGATGCAATCTAAGAGCAGCTGTCTCAAGCACCAGCAATATACCCACCAGCCCATTGGGTCGCACTGTTTGGGAGAAATGTACCATGATTATGGGGTACTGAGACCCTTAGGGATTGTTTCTACTATTACTACTATAAATTCTCTTTGGGCTGTGAGCGAGAACAAAACCCCAAAGCCTAAACCCTGAACCCTGTGTGCCTCTATCGGCAAGGCCAGAACACAAACCCTCAGAGTTTAGGAGTTAGGGCCTACATAGGTTACTTGGAGGGTCAGGGGGACTTGCTAAGTAGGTTGATAACCCCTATAACCCACATAATACCTAAAGTTATCCTAATTACTACCCTGCTCAGTAAGTCATTATGACCCTCCAAGTATAGTCTCAAGTCCTCGTCTCCCCTTTAGAAGCCCAATAATACTCCCCTCTACAATCTTCTATCTAACAGCAGTTTAGACTATAGATCACATAGGCCCAAGCATTTGCAAGCCCCTGTGTCACAAGTGAACCTCAAAAGCTACAACCTACCCCTCAAGCAGCACGTGCACGGACAGTTCAATCTCCGAGTTACTTTCGCAGGCTCCTTCAGCTTAACTTAAAAGGGTTCAGAGCTAAGTAGGCAGGAACGTTACCAAACTCTAGTGTTGATCAGAATAGTACTGAGAAGGGGCTATGGGATATTACCTGGTGGTCATTAGGCTTTGCCCCACCTAGGTTTAGGGTAGCTCTCAGGCTTTAAGAAAGGGCTTCACACGAATCATCTACTGATGCAGGCTGTGTACCACTATGGGCCATTAGACCTTAAGGGTACCTTAATCTACCCTTATAGGGCCCTAATAGGGAACTTAGGGTCTAATAGCCCATAATGGCAGCAGACTACTTGCTGGCAGGGGGCGCATGGCCATTGCTCATGGTCACAGCTCCGGCGGCGCCGGTAGCTTTGACGACCACCTGCACACTGTACCGGTGGCAGGTTAGGGTTTAGGGTTTAGGCCCTTGCAGAAAAGAAGCTCGAAAGGCTGGGACTGCTAAAGGTCAACCAGTGCCTGTTTCCCCAAAATCACGGGGTACCCTTATGGGAGTCCTTATACTAAGCATTGTAGTACTTTGGGGTCTATGTTGAGGAGCCCTATTTTGGAAAACTAGCATGTGATGTAAAAGCCTTAAAGGTGCAAGACCATGTAGGATCGGACGTTATCTACGGCATCCACATCTTGACAAGCTTTTTGATTCTCAGATGCATACACTGTGGGGCTTCTAACCAATATTTTGGGTTATAAGTAACTTAAGAGGGAAATTGGCAATTAGCTATAAGGCCTATTAACTGTAGTCATGTGATTGATAAGCCTAAACCCTCAGCCCTAAATCCCTAAAGCCCTAGCCCTAAACCAAACACCCTAAACCCTTAGCCCTAACTCCCTAAATCCTTAGCCCTAAATCCGATATCCTAATCTAGTTCTACAGGACAAGAGAGGCCTTGGCCGGGGAGCCACCATCCTTCTAGTCCAAACCCAACTTCTGGGTTGCTGTTAAGGAACTTAATTTAAGTTACTATATTGGGGGAACCATATTAATTACTATGTATACCCATTATGGTAACTTAACTTAAGTTGCTTAACAGCAACCCAGGCTTACCCTGCTGTTGGTAGGGTTTAGGGTTTAGGGTTTAAGGTTTAGAGTTTAGGGGTTTAGGGTTTTCGGGTTCAGGGTTTAGGGGTTTAAGGTTCAGAGTTTAGGGGGCTAGGGTTTTGGGGGTTCAGGGTTTAGGGGTTTAGGTTTAGAGTTTAGGGGTTTAAGGCTCTGTGGTTTAGGCTTTAGGGTTTAGGGCTTAGGGGTGACTTCAAAATTACAGGACCGCAGCATACTAGAACACAGTAGATCATTCCCGTATGGACCCCAACACACGGTAAACCTTGCATGTGGATGTTGAGCGCCTCATCCCCGACGGCGACCATTCCGCACGCAGGGCTGCAGCAGTAGGAGCTTGAGAGTATGAAGCTGCAGACACGTCTGAAGTTTAAGACTCTGAAGCCCCAATGATGAAGTCACGGACTAGGGTTTAGGAGTAGCTTGTAATCACAGGCCCCTTGACTTAGGGTTCGGGGTCCAGGGGCGATAGGGCTGGAATAGGATGTGGGGATAGTGGCTTGGTCCAACCACTGAGGTTGATCATCCACTCATGGCCCGCCAATTCCTGGAAGTCCCTAATTAAGCCCTAAATCCTAGGCCCTAATTCCTGCAACCTTATCCCCAATCTCAGGCTCCAAAAGCTAAAAGCTAAACCCTGGACCCCGAAACCCTGATACCCTGTTGCCTAAATACCGAAGTCCCTAAACCTACAGCTCCCAAAGATAAGATCAACTTTCAAGTACTTAGGGTCCCATCTCCATCTCAGTGACATGTGGAACTTGCACATGCAAAATCCACCCTCCCAACCTCCAGCAAGTGCATCAAACCTACTTCCTCAAAACCCTGAACCCTAATCCCTCAAAAGCCTAAACCCGCATCCCTTTAAAAAAGCAGAAACCCCTCAGATCCCTCAACACCCTGAGCCCTACCCTCTCAAAACCCTAAGCTCTAATGCGTTGGTACCCTAAGCCCAAACCCTCAAATTCCTGCCCTACTCCCTCAAAATGCGAAACCCCGATCCCTCCAAACCCTGAAAATTCTAGTTCCCGAACATGAGAACTACTTAAGGAGACCCATGATTAAGAAACCCCCTCCTTCTAATGGCCTTAATATGAGGATCGCAAGTATAATCCCTATCAAGGGGAGGGGGCTTATTCATCACGGGTCTGGGCTGTGGGGCTTCGGGTTGAGGGGTGGGAAATGCAGGAGTGGATCCCTATAGAATCGTGATTTCAGGTGTAGGCTTTAGGATTGAAACCCTAAGCCCTAAACTCTAAATCCCAAAATCCCTAAAACCCTACACCCTAAACCCAAAGCCCTATAAGACCTAAACCCTTCATTCCCTCCTGACAACCAGCAAGTCTGCTGTAGGGATCGAGCTTTGTAGACCCAGGGTCGTGGCTCCTCGCTGGCTACTTGCGGGTTCAAGATCCTAAGCCCTAAACCCTAAACCCTAAATCCTAAACCCCAAACCCTAAGTCCTAAACTCTAAGTCCTAAAACCCTAAACCCTAAACCCTAAATCCTAAACCCTAAAACCGAGGCCTAGG
>CAJNIZ010010871.1:0-11647 GCA_905231905.1 Symbiodinium pilosum | reverse complement strand
CGCAGGACTCGCGTGAACCCACGCCTACATACAAATGACACGCAGGGAGCCGCGTGGACCTGTAAATGCACCAACACTCAAAAAACAACTGCCACACACCTCCAACGCTGGACTTCCCTCTGGGCCCTCTCTNNNNTCATTGCAAAATGGACCCGCGCGAGACCCGCGTGGACCCGCCTTCTAATGGACTTGCAAAGACGCACGTGTGGACCCGCCAATATCGCCCCGTCACTGCCACAGGGACAGCAGTTCCCCGCCTTGCTGGTGGTGGGGCAAAGATCAGCGGGGAGGAACTCCTTCGCGCGTGGGAACCACCCATGGAGGTGCAGACTTAGGTTCAGCAACTGTGGTTGGAGGCTCATCCGGGGGTACATCATTCGTGAGTCTTCCTCCCTCCGCCACAGGAACCACCGACGGAGCAGCGTCCGCACCGAGTGAGGTCTCAGTCACTGCTACAGGGGCACCGCTTCCATCGTTTGGGGCCGGCAGCGCATTCTGGAAGGCGGCGTTGCCGATGGTGCCTCTGATCTGCAAGTTCACGTTCATCTGATGCTGTGGAGATGCTCGGAGGGCAAAACCACGGACAGGCAAGCTAGGGCGAAAGCTCAAGGTCAGATCAATAGCTGCAGGCGAGACTGAACTTGCGCATGCCAGGTGCGGAGTCTGACGAATGCAACAAAGCACACCAAGATGCAAGGGGCACTGAGGCGATCACGGCGGCTGTATTCGCAACCTGGAGAGAGCGTCGAGAACCTGGCTAGACCGAGGGAGGCAGGAGTCACATCATTTTCAGGGAGAGAAAAGCTGCTAGAGGATGTGCAAACGTACAACGGCAAGAGCTTCGGAGCACAGACATGTCAGTTGCAAGGCAGCCAAGGTCAGAGCAGACGTCACACGGCCTCGGCGCAAAGTGCAGTCGAGAAGGTCTGTACAGGTGCAAAAGACGGTATCTGGACACATAGTGATGGGATATTCCTGCAGCGCAAGGCGTCAGGCATGTGTACAATAAGAGCATGGCTGGACAAGCTCCACGGGTGTGGATTTGACCTGCTGGACGATCAGTCTGAGCTCCGCGCATCCGCGCTGCTGCACGAACGTGCCCGCCACTTTCTCTCGTTTGTGGCCGCGCGTGGTGGTCTGATTATTCTGGAGAATGCCAGGACCCCTCTGTCTGCGCCTGGCTGTCCGTCCATGCGCCTTATATACTGTTGCTATGTAGCGGCGTGTCAATACGGACTCCCGTTGCCTAAGGCCTGGGCGTTTTGGTGTAACTTCTCCGTGCTTTCTGCGATTGCCTGCAAATGCCCGCGCCCTCCGTGCTACCATCCTTCCTTTACCGGACGTCGCAACCCGGATGGTTCCTTTGCAACGCACCAAACAGCTGCTACCCAGATGCCCTGGCCGCGGCCATTGCCTCTTGCGCTGCCTTCCTGTCTGCCCGTACAGACCCAGTTGCTTTCTCGAGCTGGCAGGCTCTCATTCCTGCCTCCTTCATTTGGCCCATCGCTTCCGCTAGGATTCAGGATGGGGCGGGCACTTGTAGCTCCGCCTTCTGGGCTCGCCTAGGGAGCCAGATACCTTTAAGCCCCTTCGCTTCGCATGGTTGCGCCTGGAATCTCCTTCTTTCCCACCCGGTGTCCTCTAGCAAGGACTCTCCAGTCTCGGACTCCGCCCTCAGCTTTCCTCCGCGTTGAAAGCGATCAAGTCTGGGACAAGTTGTTGGCCGTGGACCCGGCTTTGGCATTGCCTCTCCGTGAACCAGACATGAACTTTTTCAAGATGCTACATGAGGGTGTCCTGCTGGGCGTTGTCGATGGCCTCCGGAGCTTCGGGAGGGTGGGGATTCTGCCCTGCGCAAGCAATACCGTCACACAGCCATCGGTCAGCTTGGCGTTGTAGTATCTCCCGGCCGCCCTCCGTCGACAGCTCCACTAGTGGGGTTACCTCCAACACTGCCCTGCCAAGTAAGGCCCCTAACCCTAGTCTGTCAGACGTCCGCAGATGCATCCCGCTCCGTCCTTCGCGCGAGCAGCTTGCCGCCCTAGTTCTGGACGTCTCCAAGGCACGTCGAAGAATTCGTGTCCGCCCTCAGGACCAGGGTCTGCTGTGCTTCCGTCACAGATCTGTCCTCTATCAGTCACTCACCCTCAATTTTGGTGCGTGCATCCGGTTTTCTAGTGGAACCGCCTTGCAGGCTTGCTCATCCGCCTGACGCACCGTCTCTGGCATGTCCGGCACAGCGCGCAGATATTTGTGGACGACGATTGCGCTCCTCTTGCGCTCGTCCGCTCCATTGCTTACGGCGCTCTTCTTGGTCATCATGCTTTCTGTGCTCCGAGTTCCCATGAGTTGGCGCAAGGCGGCTCTGTCGGCTCTGTCCGCGCGGGTCACCTGGATAGGATGGTCTTTTGACTTCAAGCTGCCCCCTCCTTCGCCAACTCCAGAAGTCCCCGAAGTGCACAGTGACCGTCCTGGAGAAGTTGACTGGTAAGTTGCTCTGGCTGATCAACTTGTTCAGTGCTCTCCGTCCTTCTCTGGCACCGCTTCACCCCCCCCTAATATGTGTGCAGTCGCGCCCGAGATCTGGACTTCTCTGCGCGCATCCCTGTCCCCTGATCTTCGCGTCACACGGCCCCTTCCGCTTGCGGCCATACCCGTGGGCTGCAAGCTTCTGCGTTATGCTCACACACCAGTTTCCTCTCTGTCTGACCTGCCTAAGGTCATATCTTCTCGTCGCGTCTGGGTTCAGGTCTCTAACCCCCTGCGTCCTGTAGTAAACATGCGGACCGACATAGCAGCCTCTACTTGTCCATTCCGGTCCCTCTTTCTCCGTCCGCTGTTTGTCTGTGAAGCCTTTGCAGACGCTTGCGCAGGCCTTGGGGGGTATGTCCGACTTCCTGACGGACGCCAGGCATGCTTTGCTTGCTCCTTTACCCGTGATCAGCTCGCAAACATGTTTTCCTGGTTTCCGTCCAACGCATCCCCTCAACACTGCATTGCCGCCCGGGAGATGCTAGTCCATGTTGGCCTGCTCTGGACTCTGTCCGTCTTGCTTCCGCCAGGCCGCGTCCTATGCATGTGGTTTTCCGCGCAGATCACTCCCCTTCACAGTCTGCCTCATGGAAGGGCCTATCGCTGGCCCGCGGCATGTGCCAATTCCTGCGTGCCTTCAAACTTCTGCAGGAGGCCGTCCGCATTTCCGTGCACTTGGACTACGTGCCGGGCTTTCTCAGCGGATGCCCTGAGCCGCGGTATCCCGCCCTCTTCACTGGGCTTCCGGGACTATGAAATTTTTTCCGTTCCGTGGACCTCTTTCCCTGCTACGCCTGCCTTGGAATTCTTTCCGTCTGCGGACCTCATGTCCGCGTATGTGTCTTCCGTGTCATAGCGAGCTCAATCTCTGATCGCCCTTTGCCCCGTTGGGTCGAGCTCTCTGCTCAATTGGATTTGGATTTCCGGGCATCAGATTTTACAGCATGCGGACGCAGGTCCGGACTTACCTGTCTGACCTGGTATCTGCCAGCAGCTCGTTTTTGCCACTTGAGACAAAAAGTGTGTCCGCCCGTAGCAGCACGTAGTACTGTATTAGCTTTTGACCGTCCTGATGCTATGCGTAACGGTAACGGACTAGTCATTGGCTCTCAGGCGGAGCGCAGCATCAGCTTTTTGGATTTCCCACCGCCTGCCCCTTTCTCCTCCATCTGCGCTTCATTCCGCTCACCACTGTGTTGCTCCGCGTGATTCCCTGGACTTGGTCCGCGTCGAGCATGCTTTTACACGCCTGTCTCGTGATCCCCTGGCTTTGGTCCGAGTCGAGCCGTCCGATCTCCTGGTGATCCCTTGGATTTGGTCCCAGTCGAGATCTGTCCGCGTGTCTCCCGGTGATCCCCTGGATTTGGTCCCGGTCGAGTGCTCTAAGTAACTCTGTAGTTACTCGTAGTTTTTCTGCTAGCCCGATTTCGTCCTAAAGACCAGATTTCCGGGCATCAGACTTTACAGCATGCAGACTCAGGTCCGGACTTACCCGTCTGACCTGCTGTTTGCTAGCAGCTCGGTTTTGCCACTTGAGACAAAAAGTGTGTCCGCCCGTAGCAGCACGTAGTGCTGTATTAGCTTTTGACCGTCCTGATGCTATGCGTAACGGACTAGTCCTGCACGAACAGTTCTGGAAAGCCCTACAAGTACGGCGCAGCAGTTGGAAATGTGGGGAGGTAAATTGTATGGCATTTGGAATTTTTGAAGCTACGAATATTTCAGCATCAGCTACTCTTGCGCCTCTTGGAAAGTCAGATACCGTAAATAACAGGATTGCGGGCGCTGGTAAGTGAGCGTGTCCAAAGTGTCAACAGTCGCAAGGATCAGGCGGGTCGGGGTCACCATCCACGCAACTGTCATCATTTTTGGGTTTTGACATTTTTTGCGTATCAAAAGTGTCGACAGTGACAGGGATTCGTTTTTGGGTTTTGACATCTTTTTTGCGTAGCAACAGTGTCAAGAGTGACAGGGATCAGGCCGGTCAGGGTTACAATCCACGCAACTGTCATCGTTTTTGGGTTTTGACATTTTTTGCGTATCAAAAGTGTCGACAGTGACAAGGATTCGTTTTTGGGTTTTGACATTTTTTGCGTATCAAAAGTGTCAAGGGTGACAAGGATCAGGCCGGTCAGGGTTACCATCCACGTAACTGTCATCGCTTTTGGGTTTTGACATCTTTTTGCGTGTCACAACTGTCAACAGTGACAGGGATGAAGTGGGACGGGGTTGCCATCCTCGTAATTGTCGTCGTTTTTGAGCTGTCACATGATCTCTGCATGGCAAAAGTGCCAACAGCTACAAAGATGAACCCCCCGAAAAGTGGATGAACCACACCTAGGAAAAAAACGGCAAGCCACACTTAGGAAAAAAAAGCCAGCAGTTTTCGCAGCCTTTCAGCAGCCGCAAACGTTGTAATATGCAGTGTAGCCAGCTTTTCAAGAGCTCCAAATGCTACAATTTGCAGTATTGATAGCCTATGGCAGCCTTTCAAGAGCTCCAAATGTTGTTACTTACAGTATTTGTAGCATTTGAAGAACCGCAAATGCTGTAATTTGCAATATTGGCAGCCTTTCAAGAGTTCCACATGCTGCAAATTGCAATGCTCGTAGCGTTTGGAAAGCTGCAAATGTTGTAATTTGCAGTATTGGCAGTCTTTCAAAAGCTCCAGATGCTGCAATGTGCAGTGCTCGTAGCTTTTTAAGAGCCGCAGTTGTCGTAATTTGCAGTGTTGGCAGCCTTTCGAAAAGTCCAAGTATCGCACGTTGCAGTGTTCGTAGCTTTTCAAGAACCGCAAATGTTGTAATTTGCTGTATCCGCAGGCTGTCAAGAGCACAACATGCTGCAATTTGCCATAGCTTGGGAAAAAGAAACACACCAAAACAAAAAACACGAGGCTGCGAGTTCGGCCGGCTGCCAGGCAAGGGGAACTAACACCAGTTTCACCATGTGTAACTATCCATCAGCAAACGTCAGATTGAGAGGTGATATTAGTGGCGGTGGGCACACAGATTGCGGAATGGTTTTGATGCACCAAAAGGCTCAATCTCGACCCCGTGTAATTTTTTTGATTCCACTGATAAACTCATCTGGTGGGTGCTCGAAGAAGGATGGCATTGCAGGCGTAGGTTCCTGCACCAGCACGCAGCGCAGCGTGAATTTATCTAGGACACGGCAGCAGCAAACCTATATAAGTGCTCTTCTTCCGGCCGGCGAGCTTTGCACGGGCATTGTCCACATTGTCCCACTTGTGACATGAATTCCAAGCAGGCAAGCGTGTCAAGCTCAAGGCAGTGTTTCATTCTGTTCGGCCCTGTTTTCCTTTCGAATAATCAGCGCCGCGTCCGCCGAGTCCAATAGCATCGCCTGGAATCACCGGCGCAGGGAAAAAATTGCGTGCTCCGGAAACCAGCTTTTGTCGACGGCGGCATCATGCTGGTTCACGCACAACATCTGCGACACCCGAGCCAGCCCGCGGGGCGTTGAGGGTCATTGGTGTGCAGGGCCATGATTGGATTGGCTGTTCCGTGGGCCTTGGGCGCAATGTTACGGGGCACTTGGCGGATACTGGAGCCGCCGGCTGGCAAGCTCGCCGGCCGCTTTTTCGTGCCGGCGTGAGCGAGTTGGCGTTTTTTTCCCACTTGTTGATTCCCGGCCGTTTCCTGCCTGTCCACTGTCAATGTGTATGCGGTGATATTGCGGTTGGCCCAGGCCAAAGAAAAAACGAGTTCGCACCATTTCGCACCATACACTCCACGCAGGTCTGCGCCCCTGCGTCATGCAATGATGAGGGGACCGTTGGAATTTTGTAGTTCGTGTTTTGTATTTTGTTTTTTTTGTCGCGCGCATTTTTGCGGCTGCTTGGTCCGCAGTTCCCTGCAGCTCTAAACCCCCTTGGCGTCTGCCTTTGCAGTACCAAGAGGTCCTCGCAACACAACGGCTCCCAGCGGCGTGGCCTCTTTGCAAGCACGCTCCCAAACGTGACGAACTATGCTGAACAAATCGTTTCCCCCTAACGTTCCGCGACGTTCGCTTTCGCTTTCGTTTGTCCGAGTCTCACCGAAACGTTGTGGAGGTCCTCCGAAGACATGGGAAATCGGTCAAGCATAACAGTGAAGGTGTCGAGCATGCGCTGGGGGCAACACGATTCCGTCATCGATGCGAAGAGCAACACGACCCCTTTCTCGAAGCTAGCCACTGCTTGCGACCTGACGAGGTTTGACAGTTTTTGTTGACTTGTATGTTGTCACTTCCCCGTGCGTGCCGGCGAGGCGGCATCACCGCCGAGCGCGGGGCAGGGCTCGCTGCCAAGCTTGGCGAGACGCGCGTGTTCCACGTAGCCGGTGGTGCTGCCCCACCAGAGGCTTGGCGTGGGGAAAGGCTGCCAGGCTGTTTCATCGTCTTGGGCGCCGGAGCAGACCGCCACATACACGAGAGCGCACGATGATCCATCTGCACCACATTCCTGGAATTGGCTGGGCGGCTGCATTTTCGGTGGCCAGATGCCCGCAAAAATTCAATGTTGCGGTCTACTCTCCCGCGCTTGTTGCTCGAGGGCGTATCCTATGCGCTGCTGATTGATGGTACGCTTGCCTAGCCTAAATGGGCTTTCATTGTTGCAGCAAAACTTGGCACAGGCATGGCAATGGTTGGAAGCTTTCGTGGGCATCGCTGCGAAGCCCTAAGTGACCAGATGCGTGTTTGCAGCTCTTGGTGCTCATGCTCGGCGGCACGGCTCCGTTTTCACGCAAGCTTCGGGGCAAACTCACGTGAGGAGGTTTGGCACTATTTATCCATTTGCAATGTCTTGAGCTGGGGATGGCAAATGGTTGTTCTGGTGCGGACGCGCATCTGCAACAGAGCAACGTCGGTTTTGGGGTGCAGCTGTGAGATTCCAAGGCGTTCGGTCTACAGGTTCAGCAGTGGAGTTTTTTGGTTTCCGACGTCTCCGTCCATGGGGTATTCTGTGTTCCCTCACGGACAAGAGGATGGAAGAGAATGAGGATTTCAAAGCTGGTGGGGGAACAATTGCGTTTTCACAAGCGGCAGCGCCGCAATGCCAGGATAGGTTTCCTTTCCTGACCATCAGCACGTCGGGCAGATGCAAAACCATCATGGAAATCCAAGCGCCAATCATGTTGCGGAAAAACGGCGCCAAACATTCATGTAGTCACTTACGCTGCGAAAATCGTACGGCAGAGCGATCAGGCTGAAGTCCGGTGAGCTTCTTGCATTGGGACCGCAGTAACAGCTTGCAAAACGGTCCGAGGAAAAAACAAATCCGACATACAACCATGACAGTGGCACCCCTCTGCATACGCTCTGTGTGCTCGAAAACATTATCAGCGTCATCGATCGTAGCGATGCACGGCAGAACCGGGAATGATGCGATATCCCAACGAAAAATTAAAGAATGATCATGATCCCATGATGCTGGAGGCCTTCGGCCATGTCTTTCACGTCGGCATCTGATGCTGACAAAGCATTTGCACCCCTGCCAGTATGACCGCCGCAATGTGGCACTTGTGTTGGGACCCGACACGTTGCGAGCAGCACCTGATGTTGAGCACCCGGTGTCAGGGTCGGTTGCCCAATCCAAATCTACCCAAAATCATATTTGGTTCGCGAACAATGCTCTTGTTGACGTTTGCCTGCGGCAAGGGGGTGTTTGCCCACTCGCTGTTGGAACTGCCGCCAGCGAGATCTGATACGAGCAACAGCACTGATCCGGCCCTGGGCGAACTGCCGGCGGACGCAGGAAGCGTTCGGAGTGTGCCAGACAGCCGCCTGTCCGCCCCGATGCGGCCGCGAGGTTGGCCCGCCGGCCGCTGGCAGCTTGCGCGGAGCCAAAAGCGATCCTGCTGATTTAGCGAGACCTGTCAGGCAGATGCCAAAAAGAAATAGATGCGGAAACATCGTTTCCAAGATACCAACCATCCCGGATGTGCAGGCGGCCTGGTTGCTGTTGCGTATATGCGCGCTGCGGCGGCCTTCGTCCGCAGCTACGACGAGGCGACCCTTGCTTGTTTGCGGGGGCCTTTGGGCAACGTTTCGCCCCCGAGACTGGATGCCCTCGCCACCAGAATGGCGCAACTACCCTTGCACATTGATGGTCTCTGCTTGGGGTCGGCCGAAACCCCGCGCATAGCGGTACATTGGGCGACGGTGTTGTGGTTTGATGCCTCTGCAGAGCTGCGTTTGCGCTTGCCGCGTTCTAGCTCGGACATTGCCGTTGACGAACTTGTGTATGCTGACGACACCATGGTTGTCGCTGTTGATGCGTCTCGGGCTGAGACGTATATGAGCTGCATCGCCAGTGCAGGGATGGACTATGGCTTGTGCTTCAATTGGCGCAAGGTCGAGGCATCGCCTATTCGCTGCAATTTTCGCGTGCTCAAACCCGATGGTTGTTCGATCGAATGCAAATCTTCCATGATTTGCCTGGGGAGTCTTGCTGGACGGATCGTGACGGATCTGGCGATATAGGATCTGAACTCCCCGGGGTTGGCTCCAAGGTGCGCATACGTGGGCCGCATTTCCAATCTGGAGGTCCTTGGGTTGGCAGCTTGTAAGGCATATTCGAAAATTTTGCGGTACAAGCAATTGCAACTGATTCATCGGATTGCTTTACTCCCCTCCACTGACGTCATGAGAACATGTGTTTTCGTGGAGGGTTCTTTCTCACCTAGGGGTCCCGACAAACCGAGATGTAGGGGCCGACCGAAACAGGTCTGGGTTTCTCAAGTTTACCAGCTGGCTGTACAGGTGGCTGGTTGCGTTGAAGGGTTGGCAAATTTTTCGGTCGTCTCCACCAATAGCGTGGCGACACCGAATCCGCGCTTTCTGTTTCGGGGACTAACTGTCCTTTCCATGTCCATGAGTCTCTGTGCACGAGGCTTTGACCTGACCTGACCTGACCCCACCTTCCCGACAAATCCGGGCGGCGGCCCGTTCCGAAGGTGCGCCCCGCGGACCCAGAACACCCGCCACAGGGCAGGCAGCACTAGGGCATCAAGGCTCCCCCCACATCGGCAACGCTTGGCGCATGAGGCAACGGCACTCTCAACCGCCGAAACAACACGATGCGCATGCACTCCGAGGGCATACGCAACTTTGGTGGGGTGGCGAGCACGGTGATGGCACGTGAACCGCCAGGACGCTCTCGCACACTGCCGCGTCCAAACTTGCCGTGGCGGCCCGCTGTCGCCAAAGTTTCGCACAGCGGGTGCCGCAAATGTTGGGAGCGTGTCCGCCCAAGATATCAGAATTGAGAACAAAAAACGGCGACAAGGGATACCTTTGCGAAATGCCGACATGTTGTCGGTGGATGCTTGAGATGTGGCCGGAATCACAGACGGTGAACTGTCGGTCCCTTTAAACTGCACCAACGGCATCGCATAATTTTTGCGGAATACCAAAATGAATGAGGGCATGGCACAGTCGTTCGGGATCTACACTGTCAAATGCCTGCGACCAGTGCAGAGCCAAGAATACCAGCTGATCACTCGATCACGCAGTGTACCACAAAGAGGATCAGCTGCTGATCGTCCTTGTGGTACACTGCGTGATCGAGGAATCGGCGAGCAACAAATACTGCATCAGCAGTGCCCCTTCCCGAACGAAACCCGAATTGAGTGTGCCAAATTCTTGACTCCGCCCCCACTAATCAAATGCCGCAACAAGATCGCACTAAATATACCAAAAAAAATAGCTTATACCCAACGCAAGCAGTGAGGGTGGGCCTGTAATTCTCAGTTGGTTGCATCCCCTTTCTTGAAAATCGTGGTGATCAGCGCTTTGTGCCAGTCAGTGGGAACATCCGCATGGTTCCATACCCTGTTGCACAATGCCACTGCCCATACACAAGTTGGGGAACCAACTTTGCAAATGCATTTCCAAAATTCTGGCGGCAGCCCATGTTGGCCACAGGCCTTACCCTGCTTCAGTTTTCGACCACTTCGGTCCTGGAAATATTCAGGCACGAAATTGGCAGAGTCGAACCTAAGCTTGTGTCAGGTACGTTACAGGACACCGGCCGCACGGCCCACTGTGTGGACGCGAGAAAATTCGCAAAAGTTTCGGCTCTTTCGTCGGAGCCCTTCAGGGTACCAGCCTGATCGCGCAGGCGTCCCGGCCTTCGGGAAGGTGGGGCGCGCGTCTTTTTTGCCTGACATGAAGGTGGCGGATTCCCGCCGCGTATAGGGGCTGGCCAATGGACTGCCCTTGTGGCAAGGTGCGCAAA
Source organism: Symbiodinium pilosum (assembly GCA_905231905.1). NCBI lineage: Eukaryota > Dinophyceae > Suessiales > Symbiodiniaceae > Symbiodinium > Symbiodinium pilosum. The sequence continues at coordinate 873 of CAJNIZ010010871.1, read as the reverse complement.
GCATTCCTGAAGCTGCTCAAACGTTTCTGGATTCGTACGGTGCAATCTGCATACAAGAAACACATGGGCGATCTCCATGGAAAATCAATAGCAGCAAAAAATCAACACGTTGAAAGGAGTGGCGTGCGAGTGCAACCGCACTTCGCCGACCTCTTGGGCCTGCGGCCGGCTCCAAAACCTGTTTGTCCTGCGGCGGGCCACGTGGCTAGCTCGGAAACAAAATGTCAACAAAAAGCATTGGGCGAGGGCTTGATTTTGAAAGGTCAGAGGAGTCAACGGCACCCACGTTCTTGAAAATGCTGCCCGCAGCTCCGGCAGAGCGGGAGGGAAAAATTGCAGTTGCAAAGCGTTGCACGGCATGATATGTGCGGCACCCGGTTCGGTACCTGCTCCGTGCTTGAGTTTCCACCCTGCGCCACGGCGGCATGTGCCTGCCAGCATCACGAGGCAGTCCTTCTTGCTTGCAAGATTTGTTGGCCAATGATACGCGCTCGGTCTGGCCTTGGGTTGCAGTCCGCTGAAGCCATTCGCGTGGCAGCGCATTGGGCCTCTTGGGCCGACACAGTGCCGACACCCTCCCCACACTCCGGAATCGTCGTCAGTTGCAATGACGCGGGCTGCGACGTGCCCTGCGTGGCTGCGGCCCTGTTGGGGGAGGGCTGCAGCCTGCCTTGCGTGGCCGCTTTGTAATCCAAGGCTTGCTGGCTGGAAATTCCCACCCGAGCGAGGTGGCGGAGCGGAACTTTGGGGACACACTGCGAACATGGAAGAGCCGCCACGGCTTGCTTGATGCCGCGGCAGAATGCGAGGAACTCAGCCAGTTCAAGTTGCAAAGTGGAACCCGTTAGTACATCCTTTTTTTTTTTTTTTTTT
>CAJNIZ010010870.1:0-11648 GCA_905231905.1 Symbiodinium pilosum | reverse complement strand
CCTAAACCCTAAACCCTAAGCGTCCCTGAACTCTGACACTCAACTCCAAGGTCCATGGAAGTCGGCCGATACATATACTCCCCTACCTGGACTTAGGTAGGTTCACCCAGCTAAAGGTAGGGTTTAGGGTTATAGGTTTAGGATTTACACTTATAGGGTTTAGGGTTTAGGGTTATAGGGTTTAGGGGATATAAGCCAACTAACAACTAGTTACCAACTTCGATGGGCTTTCAACTAAACCCGATACCCTAAACCCTAAACACTATTCACCCCCTTCAGACCCTAAACCCTAAACCCTGAACCCTAAACCGCGTGGCATAACCCGAAAGAGGCCCAGCCTTATGCAGCTTGCGGAAATCACGGTCATCTGGAAGCTCGTAACCGTAATCAAGCTCTGCCTGAACATTTAGGGTTTAGGGTTTATAAGGGTAGGGATTATCTGGGGGGGCTATAAGGTTCACGGGGTTTAGGGTTTAGGGCTTATAGGGGGATTATCTGGGAGATCTATAGCGCGTAGGGGGTACTAGTTACTAGCCCAAAAATGGAAAATCGGATGGACAAGAACATGACCAAGAGACTAGGCAATGAAATGGAAACTGAGGTTTGTATACGATGGGGGTTGCATAACTTACCCCTGGCTAGCAGGACATGAAGGAATGGAACAGAAATCGGAAACTACGATAAACAATTTGGACTTAAGGATCCATATTTTCAATATACTCCTTGCTGACCACGGGTAAGTACTGGAACTAGGGTTTTAGGGCTTAGGGTGATTTATGTGGTTTAGGGATGAGCTATTCGTAATTAAGAATATCCAGCAACTTTCGCAGACCTGAAACGAAGCCTCCCCCTCCCTAAACCCTAACGCCCAACGCCTAGGTTTCTCCCACAGCCCAGGTCTCGGCCCCTTCAGCTGCAGCCATCTTAACCTGTAAAGTGCAGTATATCCAAAAACACCGCATTCATGTCCGAGAGCGTCTGACTACCAAAGAATGCATGCCCAAGCCATAATGACGTTCATGTTCGAGAGTATCCCACTACCAGGACCCAAACTATATAGCGTTCATGTTCGAGAGCATCCCATTACCAGACCATCCATGCCCAAGCCATAATAGCATTCGCATTGTGCATCCAAGCACCAGAAACACTGCGCCCGGAGCGGCGAAGTCTATGTCCTTTCCGGGAGCCCTGATGCAAAAACACCACGCGTGGTGGGACAAAGTACATGTCACATACGACTTCTGGTCGCGCGATCACAGACAAAAGGCAGACGATCACCGCTCTGTTCCGTCTGCTACGCCCTTTTTGACCTGTAAAACTCAGTAAACTTGCACAGGGCCCCAAATCTGCCAGGCACCGTCGCACGAAATGCGTGTGCGACATGGCTGTACTGAGATGCACCACGTCGAAACCATGAGTTCTTGCACATGTTGACTTCGAAAACCTGCAACAACCTCAACTAATATCGACGTGGCGCGCGGATTGTTTTGACAAAAATCCGCGCAGCCATGCTCATAGGTTGCTACAACAAAGAAACCCCGGCATGCACAATCTCCTGCGAATTGCTGTACTTTTTGCAACTTTTGACCCCAAAGCACCGTCTCCCCACAACACGTTTCCGGAGAACCCCAGGCGTCGCGCGAACCCTAAACCCCTAAACCCCTCCCGCACGAGAACTAACGGCGTTTTGGTGGTGGAAGCGTGGGCCTTGGCAGTCAGAACAAGCCGCTAGGCTGGGCCCCTTTGGCCCTAGAAAAAAAGTAAACAGGTGCATGTAGGGCTACGGTAGATGTTTATATACAAAATACCTACATGGACTTTTTGGGCGGAGTAGTAAGTATGACGGTACTGATGTTTACGCCGCAAGTTAACCTACATGTGCCTGCCACGCTGGTTGGAACTTTTGCCAAAAGCCGCGGATGCAAGCGCTTCACGGCACCCCTTATCAAACTGCACAAGCGCTTCTTGTGTTAGGAGCTGCGGAGACTTAAGCCTGGCCCTCCAAAGCGCTAAACCCTTAGTGGACAAGACCAACGCCTTCCTGTGCTGATATCCCTGCCCCCTACTTGAAGGGTTTAGGGTTTAAGGGTTTAAGGGTTTACTTGGAGGTCACGAGGCTCAGCAACCACCTATAGCAGGGCTTTCAACCCTACTTATGACGGAGGCAACCTACATAATCAGAGTGATGATAAGTAGGGTTATAAGCCCAGTTAAAAAGTAGTTACCAAACCCTAAACCCTAAATCCCAGGGATTGCATGAGCAAGTAGCTAATCACAAACCCCAAACCTTAAACCCGAAAGCCTAAACCCCTTAGCCCGAACCCGCTGAAACATCTCCTATGATAGGCGGCCTATTACCCCTGAACGGTTTGAACGGTCTAGGGTTTAGGGTTGAGGAAAATTAGGGTTGAGGGCTTACCGAGAGGGACCCTGGAGTTTCTACGGATCTAGGGAACCCACTTGTTAATGCTGTACAGTAGGGTTAAAAGGGGCTTACTAGGGGTTCTAACATAATTACTATAGAACTCTAGGGTCCTTGGCAGTATGGTTGGGATTTAGGAGTTCGGGGCCTACGGGTTTAGGGTTCAGGGTTTTTTAATAAACTGCGGTAGCCACAAAGTCATGCTCACGTTAGCCTGGAGAAGCCCTTGAAAACTCCGATGATCCCTTCCCCGTCACATTCAACACCCCCCACCCCCCAACCTTTAAGCCGCCGAGCCTCTTTGGTGTTCTGTCAGCTTCTCGATGTTATGGAGCGGGAGATGTTTGATAGTAAGGCAAAACCAAGAACCCTCAACTCCAACATGATTGCGTTGCTGATCAACTATATTATTATGGTAGAGTTTAAATTCCTTAGCAGCAGCCCAGATGAAGCACGACGCCTCCAAGATCTCGATGAGTCGATCCGCAAAGTCTTCATCCAGATATGAGGCCTTACAGGAAACAGCACAGAGCGTGTGGGGAAATCTCTCAATGTTTGTCCATGGGGATTTTAATTCCCCAACCTTTATATCACGTGACTACAATGGGGTCCCAACACAATGGGGTCCCAATTTTAGGGGTTGGAATAGCTACAGCACTTTCAATTTCAGTAGAGGCCCAACCCGATACCCTAAACCGCAGGGTCCAAGGAGATCAGACGTGGCTCTGTTAGGAGTGACTCGATGCGGGGCTTACGATTTAAGCTTTATAAGGGCTCAGGGCTGAAGTTCTGGGATGCCAGGCACTTGTAAACTCCAAACTCTTAACTGAAAACCTGAAGTTAGTTTAAAGGTTCTACCTAAACCCTAAAGCCTAAACCCTGACTTAGGCTGGGGGAATCATAGGGCACCAAGACCTAAACCCTAAACCCTGCAAGGTCGGTTCCGGCCTAACAAAAGGGTTCTATTCGGTTATATGAGTTCTGTTGGGATTATAATGGGATTCTATAGGGATCATACCCTTCAGGGTTTAGGGTTTAGGAGTTACCCCAACAACGGAGAATCAAATGGAAAAAAAACGTGGGAGAAGAATGATGTGGAAACGGGGTTTATCTAGGCATTTATACGAATTATGACATGGCTCTAACTATACACCCCCCTAAACCCTAAACCCTAAAACCTAAACCCTAAACCCTTATCATCTTGAAGACTATTTTGAGGCACCCTATGTTATCATCACTTGGTTGGCCTTTAGAACCCTTTGAAAAATGATATATATATATATAGGGTCCTTACGAAACCAATTAGGCAAAATATTTAACCCTAAACCCTAAACCCCTAAACCACCCAGATTATATCAGGATCCTGGGAAACCCGCAGCTTTGCTTGGCGCTTGGGACACAGAACTCCTCTTCAGAGGTTTAGGGGTTTTAGGGTTTAGAGTTTAAGGGTTTAAGGGTTTTAGGGGTTTGGGGGTTTAGGGGTTTAGGGTTTAAGGGTTTAGGGTTTAAGGTTTAAGGGCATAGGGCCTAGGGTTTACGGCGATTCACCAAAAAACTGGAATTCTGGCAAGCCTGTATGTAATTGCTATTTCCCCTATGGCCTGAGCGTACATGGGTAGTTCAAAAAGCTCCAGTACTCATACTCATACTTCACTCACAGCTCACCAAGGTCTTTAAATTGGGGAAACCACGGCTGAAATCCCAAGCCTTCGCAGCCCCGGAATCGCAAGCCTTCCCCACAAGCCCACGACCATGCTAGATAAAGGCAAGCCTCAAACTCGACTGATAAAGAAAGCCTGCCTGGGCACTGAAAAGTGCCAAGCAATATGGCCCAAAACCCATAGAAAGAGCCAGAAAAAAAAACTGTATTTCAGATACTTGTGGGTTCAGGTAACTCTGACACCCAGGACCCAGAACCTGAACCCTAAACCCCTAAACCCCTGAACCCTAAACCCCAAACCCTAAACCTTAAAACCTAAACCCCTAAACCCCTAAACCCTAAACCCCTAAGCCACTAAACCCCTAAACCCTAGCTACACCCTAAACCCTAAACCCTAAAACCCCTTCATCTTAGTAAATGCGGGCCGAGGCTCTTGACGCCTGATGTAGGGAAGGAAGAGGGCGAGGCGTGCCTGAAACATATTTAGGGTTGGGGGTTATAGGGTTTGGGGTGTTAGGGGTTTAGGGGTTTTAGGGGTTTAGGGGTTTAGGGTTTCGGGTTTAGGGTTTTAGGTTTTAGGGTTTGGGGATTAGGGTCTAAGGTTTAGGGTTTAGGGGGTTTTAGGGGTTTAGGGTTTAGGGTCTAGGGTTGCCTGTAGACAAACCCAGAAAACGTGTGATCCACAGTCTACACTCCTTAAACGGGGCAGTATGAGGGATCATATAGGGGACTGCGGTGGGGGTTATTGAGGACGATACTAGGACCTACCTAAACCCTAAACCCTAAACCGCGGAATTTCGACTATGGCTCGTGTAGAATAATGGCCTTCTTAGCTCTTCTTGTTCATAGGTTTGCTGTAATGCCAGCTACCTTCAGTTTTCATAGGCTCTGCGTACTAATCAGGGCGTCATGACTGCTGAATGGGGTTACAGGTAGGGTTTTCAGGTTTTCTTGCGCATCGATCTCTTTTCCTCCTGCATGACTCGAAGCGGCTAGGAGTTTTGGAGTTTGGAGATTCAGAATTCTTAGCCAGCATTTTATACGGCACTCAACATGGTTGAAATGACAGTCCAGAACCATTTCAACCAGGAAACAGCTGCTGCTATACACATACTTATGGCGCCCAAGTTAGTTCTGAACCCTGATAAACCCCCCAACAACTGTTATTACCCTAAACCCAAGAACCTTCAAATAGGGGCCGAGCCCATATTTCTAGACCTTCGTGGCATGCCGCCCAGCCCCCCCAGAAGTATGAAAGATTTAGCGGTTAGGCACGAAGAATGACAGCCCTTTTGGCTCTGTTCCTGGGTTAAACTCAGACCCCCGAACCCTAAACCCTAAGCCAACTCCTTTAGCTCTACTTGAGCGTGAAAGGTCGGTTTCGGGCTTAGGGCAAATTCTTGCTGAACCCTCAAAGTCTGCAGAATAGTGCCTCAGAAGCAAAAGAGGCTTTCCTTCTACATACTTTTGGGTTACCCTGAACCCTTAACCTTGCACCCTATGATGCTTGCGGTAGGGAACCCTAAACCCTAATCCAGGCAGCAACAACACTGTCGTCTGCATGAGGAAACCAACGCTTTTTAGAGTTTTGGGTTCAGGGTTTAGGTCTAGGGGGGTAAGTTCTCAAGGTTTAAGGCTTTGGATTCTGCTACCAATGGCCCTACACTCCCGTGTCTCGGTTCTTCCTTGACTACATGGCACTCAGGACCCCTACTAAGGGTTAACCCTCTAGGTACCAATTACAAGAGGAATACAAGGGAATCCCAAAGGACTAAGGGTCTAAGGTCCAAGCTAAGTCCCAAGGAGTTTAGCCCTTGATCCCTACACTCTACACCCTAAATCCCTACACCCCTGAACCCTTGAGCCTTAATGTTGAGAGGAACCTTACAAGGGAGCAGTGGGCTGGGTGGCAAGGAAGAGTCATAATGAGTAGGCTGATGCGGCGCACCTGTGCCGACTGCTACGGTCAGGCATTCGTCTCTAGACCTACCCTGAACACGAACCCTAAACCCTACTTACGAGTAATGGAACTTTGGCCGCGATCTCTACGCGTCCACGTATTCTCAACCCCTGAGCAACTCCAAGACATGTAGGGGAACGGAGCCGCAGGTAGAGTACCCAATATGCAACCCATATGCAACCCATACATATATATATATATGTATATGCCTACATGTAACGCTATATATGACCCTTCGCGCTATAAGAGCTGCAAACAATTTTCCCATATAGCTAACGGACATCGCTTCCTAAAAGGGAGCATACTAGGGACTATACTAACATAGCAAAAGACCCTCATGATGGTCCATCCTGTTTGGTTCCCTACAGGTAACCCTATATATAGCCCATGTATTATCCTGTATGAAATTTATATTACCCCTATGATAAACAAATCTCATGGCTCCTGCAAACCGACACTCCAAAACCATCAACTATAATAAGACTCTGCGCAAAACCCCTAACGGTTGGGGTTCAGAGTTTAAGGTTTTGGGTTCAGGGCTCAGGCTTGAGGCTTAAAGTTTCAGAGTTTAGGGTGTAGGGTTACCTTAAACCTTAAGTAATTAGCGCTGCTGCAAAGCCGCTGTTTTTATCCATGCCTAGCACTACATGGAAGTTTGCCTGCACTAGGGTTTAGAGTCTTGGGTTTAGGGACTCATTTTGGGATAAGGTCTATACTATTTTGGGTTATATTAGGTCCCCCTAGTTTGGGAAACTACTACATGGACATACGCTACCATGAGCCGTACCTTAATAGTTCTTAGTTAGGGGACGAGGGAATGCATCACATGGGGATTACCTGGGGATCGCACCTTATTCCCTACTAGGAACCAGTAGGCCAAACCCTAAACCCTAAACCCTAAGCCCTAAGCCCTAAACCCTCAACCCTAAACCCTGTATCCTTTAAGCTGGCCCCATTCACCACCTGACGCTGCAAGTCTTGCCTGAGCCTCGAATGACAATTCACCTGAAGTTTAGAACAATGATACTGCTGATACTTAAAATCTAGGGTTTAGGGTCTAGGGTTTAGGATTTTAGGGTGTTGATACCTAAAATCCTGCATGGCCTTAATATACCGTTGAATGGATCTTAGGGTTTAGGGCTTAGGGTTAAGGGTTTAGGGTTTAGGGCTGTTGATACTAAAGTTCCTGCATGGCCTTAATATACTATAGCACCATAATTCCCACCACATAATGTACTTTGGGTCATGCAGGATTTTTAGAATCCACCGTATGGAGGGAGAACCTTGTACAGTCCTTATACCCAAAAAAACCTCTCACCTTCATGGTTCATGAGACTTTGTGCCCACTTACAGCTGGACTGCTAATGGGACTTAGAACCCTATTTATACTTGGGGGTAAGCTATATAAGTTACCTTATGGAGATTTAGAGGGAAAAATGCTTAAGTCCACGTATGAACAGTTACTGAGTCTCATGGACCATGAACCTTCAAGCATAAGAGCCGCATATACTGCTTGCTTTCCGATTACATCGAACCCCCCCCCCTCACCGTCCCTGGAGAGAACCTCAAACATGTGTAGAAAAGGCACACGGAATCCGGACTCCCTCAGCCCAAATGCCCAGCTCCAAACCCTAAGCCCTAAACCCTAGACACCTTGCACCTCAAATCTCAGACCCAAACCCACTACACCCTAATGCATACCTGGACGTCCAAAGTCGGCAAAATATGGCCCAAAGCGCAAATCAGCTACGGACCTATTAAGGGATATACTACAAATATCTACAAATTTAGCAGTCCAGGGCTCCAATCATTATTGTACATACTGTTACAGTTCAAGTAAACCCGCAAACGTGGAAAGCCGATCAAGCTGAACCCCTGCAACGCTGCGTGCTCCTGGCCATCCATGTTCTGGAGAATTTCGCGCTGGCGCTTATCCTTTTGGTTCAAGGCTTACATCAACCTCCCAAACACCTAGGATCATGTACTTTCACCTCAAAATCCAAGGTATGCAGGCTATTCTTGGTATTTGGGAGGTCCACGAAACATGTCAGATGCTTCACAGGACTTGGGCACTGCCTATTACCCATAAAGCCTTTAAAACCTTACTTGTCAGCGTAGGGCTGGGCTTAGGTTTTAGTGCTTAGGGTTCAGGGGTTAGGGTTTAGGGTTTGGGGCGGGTAGTTACCCGGTAGATACTAAGTCCCATAAGCATTCAAGCAAGTTCCGAAGCCTGCGACCTACATAAGCTATCATCTAAACTCCCAGCAACCCCCTTTGTAACCCCTATACTCTGCCCTTTCTAACCCCTGCAACAGAAATAGCTTCGTTTATTTCTTAAGTGGTTCGGCTGATGCTCTCCCAAAAATGGGGGGGGGGCGTAGGGAAAAAGGGAATATATCTTACAGGGATTCTATTCTCTTATTTACTCCCTACTGACCACCAGTAGGTATAAGGATTAGAAATAATGCTTTAGCTCTGAAAGTTAACTCCTTCTTTTGTTGGAAATTATTGTACAAATCCTCCACGAGATTTTTGTGTCCCGAAAAATTAGGGGCCGTCTTAATGGGACTTTAGAAGATATGTAAGATTATATGGTACTTTCCCCAAAATAAAGCGAACCCAAAATCAACTGCAAAATGCTATAATCCTTAATATTATAGGAACCCACCAAAACGGTACCCCTAATTTTGGGAAATTCCCATATATACATATGGGTTTACAGGGATGTGAGAGGCTTAGGGTTTCCAGAAATCAGTGGCCTGATCTTTCGAAACGTGGGGTTGCATGGAGGCCAGTTGAGATGCTAAACAGAAAACGAAGGAATCAATTTGGAGAATTCCGCAAGTTGGAAGTACAATTTGGGGGTGGTTTAGGGTTAAGGGTTCAGGCTTTGGTGTTTATATTATTTCGGGGTCTATGTTGGGGTCCCCTGCTTTTGGGAACCTACCATGTTGATATCCTAGCCCGAGACTACTTGCAGAAATACCACGCCTATTGAGCCATGCGAGGGGCTTCTCATTGCAAACCACGAAAAACCAAACCTAGCTGCGAGTGCTGTAGCGAGAGACACCTTAGTGCTTAATCATGGGCTCCCCTGCTAAAATAGTTCATGGGGCTTGGGAACTGCTAATAAATGGGACTAGAACCGTACTTATGGTCCCAAGCAGTACGTAAGGTTAGAAGCCCAGTTACAGGTAATTTCTCACTCTCATGAACCTTCTTCAAGTTCCGCCCCTCCCCCATACTGACCGTCCGAGCCTCCCCCTTAATTAGAGTCCTTTTTTTTTTAGTCATGGGTTTAGGGTTTAGGGTATGCAGGGGTAGTCCATGGGCCTAATGAAGAGGAATTCAGAGGCACCGTCTTGGGAGGGCAGTCTGCGAAAGCCAGCTACACGAATCTGCGGGCCCAAAGTGACAAGGGCAGGAACAGCTTCTCCTTAACCCTAAAACCCCCAAAGCCTGAACCCTAATCCCTAAACCCTGAGATGTGAGAGGCGCGAAACGTGATTCTTGCTGTCAACGCTGGCACCTAACCCTAGCGATCCAAGTATACAGGTTTAGGGTTCAGGGTACTGGGCCCTAAAGTCTGTAAATATGACCTAGGCTATTTGGATTTCTAGGGTGAGGCTTCAAGCATACATATCTTGACCAAATCGAGTCCGTTGAGAATCCAAACCTCCCACGGGCAAACATGGAACCTGAATCAAACCACTTCAGAGGTTCCCAAAGTTAGGGTTTAGGGTTTAGGGTTTAGGGTTCCCAAAATTAGGGGTACCTTTTATACGGTTATCTAAGGGCTATATAGGCATATTGGAAAAGAACATGGGAGCTACAATTTAGGGTTTAGGGTTTCCCAAAAGTCTGCATAGCACCTTGGAGTTCCGTGTTTGCATGCGGGGGAGTACTCCTGAGAATTAAGCAGCCACACCAATGCTGACAGAGGGGCCGGTTTTATGTCATTCGCACGATGAGGGAGGTGGCAATATTGGCAATTGGCGCCAACGTGGCAGCCTGCAAGAGAGCTTCAATAAATGTCAGGCGGAGAGTTATCAAGACAATGGTTGTATGTGGAAGCCTGCATATTGGGGGCTGGACAATTTCCGCGTGAGGTTGCATCGTTTTAACTCCCGTCCCCATATTTCGGAGTCCCCTGGATGCCTCTATCCTAAACCCCGAGACCTGAACCCAGGGGGTGGATTAGGATGATTAGGGTGTTACCTGTGGCTTCAATCACCTACAGTTTAGTATTAAGTACCCCTTAATTAGTAGGTATAACCCATAAGACTGTAAGTTATTGAGGTAAGGCTAGGGGCTAAACCCTAAACCTCCACGGGTTCTACAGCTGCGCGGAGCAAGGGTATGATTTGTTGCTTATCAAGGGGTACACTACCCTAAGGGTCCAAGTACCTAATAATCATATACTTACCCAAAACTTGTACTATAATTACTATTACCCTAAACTCAAGTACCTAATTGTTGTGTTCATGGACCCTAAACCCTATATATCCCATATATATCCCTATATATCCCCTTTAAAGGGACCTACTTATTGGGTACGTGGACCCTTCTGGGCTAGGGATATAAGGAGTGACTGGACAGCTGGGGCTAGGAGTGGCAGTGTTGCAAGCTGGCTTTGACAGAAAGGAACCCAGAGGGTCTATATGGGAGTTTCCCAAAATTGGGGGTACCTTTTTTGGGGCTCCTTATAATAAGGAATAGTATTTTGGGGTCTATATTGGTGTACCTCAATTTAGGGAAACTACCATATAGGTTTATGTGGGTTTAGGGCTTGGGGCTTTTTGTGAGCTATATGGTATATACCTAGCTGGAAATCCACAGCCCGCTGCCCAGTTTCTTGGGAAAAGCCAACCCTTGCGGTTCTAGTAGAATGTAGAGCTTCAATCAAACCAGCAGATCAAGCTTATCCACTCAACTAAAACAATGTGTGATGGAATTTCGCTTTCAGCATATGGCATGACACGACTGAACGCTTGACATGAGACATATGGTAGCTGATCAAAACTATTCCCCAAATAGCCATTCTGGGAAATTGTTCCCCCCTATCATGGGGTTAAGGGTTTAGGGCACTTCTTCATAGAAAACTACGCTTGTAGCTCAAACTGAAAATACCCTGCACTTATCCTCAAAAGGAATGAGGCGCGTCGATCGTGTATTCATCTTTCAGCAAAAGACAATGGACAATTAGAGGGACACCGGATTTATATAAGTTCCAGAAAGGGGATTACGCACTTTAGGGGCCTGAATAATCACCACAACCATTTTGAGGTCCATTCCAAGTACCCTATACTAAAATCATATAATACCCTAAGGGTCCAAGGGCCCAAATAATAGGGCTTTAGGGCCCAAATACCTTTAATGTTATAGTATTTGGGCCCTAATACCCTAGTATTTGAGTCCTTGGACCCTTAGGGATACATCTAGGACTGTAAGATGAGTTTAGGGCTTAGGATGATTAGGCCTCTGCGTTATTGTAATCTGTGCCTTGCCACATCACCGAACATTAATGAGAGGATCTAAGGACTTTAGGAGGGACCCCTAATAGGGACCCTTGTAGCTTGTGGGGGTTAATATGGGCAGTACCTAGG
>CAJNIZ010010869.1:0-11648 GCA_905231905.1 Symbiodinium pilosum | reverse complement strand
GTATTGCTCTCTACTCTGCGTGTATGCCTATGTGCCTATGCGCTGTGGAGCCTGGAAATCACTATGGATTCTAATATATACCATATACCATAATCCATAACTATTATGCTAAACATCATGAAAACACGTGTTTTTAGGTATGTTCACGACTCCAGGCCCCACAGCGCACCCTTCTGTAAAACTAGTCCAACAGGCCATTGCTCTACAGTCTCTAGGGGGTCCAGGCAGTAATGACGGAAAAGAATTGTGGAACTACATCTTAAGGATATAGGCAGTGTGTTGAATCAGCATTTGAGTTGCATACTTACGGGTGTTTTGGGGGGGTGGGGTGCCCAAAAGACAATCTTCTTTTGAATTCACCTTAAATCCTAACCCTAAACCCTAAAGCCTACACCCTAAATCCCAAACCTGCCGGGCCAGAGTATCCAAGACAGTAGTCCTGTGCCCCCTCCTAACCTCTACCATACAACCCCAAACCTGAGCCTACCGCTTAGGGTCTAGGGTGTAGGGTACTGTGATCCCTTACGCGGGGCTTCAGAGAAGTTTCCCCCAAAAAGGACAAACATCATTCTAACCCCTTTACATCCCTGGGCCTCCCACCCTAAACCCTAACGCGTATAAACCCTAAACCTTAAAGCCGAAGCCCTAAATCCTCAATCCTCAACCCTAAACCCCAGGGTTTTCTGATCTAAAAAACCCTGGGGAAGAAGATCCGAAAGCCGGTCCGAGGCGTAGCCGAGCCCAACCGCGCGGTCACGAATCCTTGGGGCTTCGCTACAAGGAGGAAGGTTTAGGGTTCATGGCCCCCCTTAAGTAGATAGAATTTGGGGTATATGGAGATCTTGTTATTACATACCCAGACCCTTAATCTATCTACTTAAGGGGGACTATGGAGTTTAGGCTTTAGGGTCCAGGTCGAGGGTTTAGGACTCAGGCATTACAAATAGCGCAATGCTCCTTCAGCGAAGCCCAGGTTCATTGTCAGAATGCTAACCTCTAAAGCATAAACCCTAAGCTGCGTGGTAGTTTACAATGAAAGGGTCTCAGGCTCGGGAAGATGAGCAAGACTATCCCTGTCTTCTCATAGCACATAGACTGATTACTTAGAGTGTCAGGAGAAGTTTGTTATGATGGAAACGCCAATGGAAGCTACTACATATAGTATTTGGGGTTCAGGGTTTAGGGTCAGTGGGGGTTCAGCAAGTAGGTTGATAATGGGGGTAGGCGTGATTGCTTTATATGGCTTTAGGGGCTAGAAGGAGACTTATTAAGTATCCCTGGTCCTCCAATTCGGGCAAACAGGAATCCTGCTGCCTGCTGCGGATCCTTGTCCGGAAACCCTATACCTAGAACACTGTTTAGGGTTTAGGGTTTTCTTCAACACCAGGCAAGGACAAGTCCTGTTCACAATGTATAGCGATGTCAAAGAAGATGTGATTAACCTCCCTATGTAGGTTCCCAGAACAAGGTTAGGGTTTAGGGTTTAGGGTTTGGGAACCCCAAAATAGACCCCAAAATACTATAGTCCTTATTATAGGGACCCCCAAAAGGGTACCCCTAATTTTGTCGGATCCAAAGGTGAAAATTTGCCACGTGTGGCTATACGGCCATAGAGCCACACAGGAGTCCATGCCAGCCACGCAAGCATTCCACAAGCTACTTACCCCTCAACCCTAAACCCCAAAGCCTAAACCCTCTAGACCAAGGAGACCGTAAACCCTAAACCCAGGGAGCCTGTGCGTATCTAACCCTAAACCCTAAACCCTGTCCTAAGTTGTTGCTTAATGAAGAAGGAAGAGGATGTCAAGGATAAGAGCTACCCCAGCAGAATCTGGGTTGCAGCGTGGCCCCTGGATTAAGGGTTAAGGTTTAGGGTCTAGGGTTTAGGGTTTTCAGATGGGTAATTACCAGGCGGGTAGCCTTGCATATGGCTCATATAAGTCTTATATCGGGACAATCAGGCTATAGAAGGGCAATGCAAAGCTTGTGCGCGGGAAACTACATACACACCTAAACTTCCTTAGACTCGACTTGGGACCTTTTATAGGAATGCGGTACAGACGAATTGAGCTTCGGGTCCAAATTATCATTATTGTATAAGACCACTACCCGCGAATGTCCATGCTGGGTCTTAATCCTGAACCCTGCTGGGCCGCTCAAGCGCTTGTCAGCTTGATGCGCAGTTGTGTGCATCCATACTGCAGCAAAAAGGTCCTGACATAGGAGTCTCCTAAAATAGGGGGTACCTTTTGGCGCGGGTCCCTCGAATAAGGATTATAATATTTTGGGGTCCATACTGGGGCCCCGTGTTGATGGAAACTGCCATATTCCTTTTCTGCAGTACGCACATGTCCGAAACTCAAAGGTCCACTTCGGGGGTCTCTATACTCAAAGCGTATATAGGGTCCATTAGTATATGTATAAGCAACCCTATTAAAACCCTAAACCCCTAAATCTCAAAGCCCGAAGCCCTCAACCCTAAACCCTGACCCGGAGGTAAGCTTCGTTTCGCCTGTGGCCCTGGCGAGCTGTACGTGTCCGGAATGTAGGCCAACTTCGCATTGATCAGATCCCTTACTTGGAGGGTCAGGGGGACTTAGAAAAGGGTCAGGGACTTCGTAAGTAGGTTAATAGAAGGGATAAATGGGGTTTCTAGGGTTTAGCCTAGGGCTTATCAACCTGCTTACTAAGCCTCCCCCTGATCCTCCGAGTATGCCATGGTAACAAGACCTGGTAGCAGCACATTGTAGGGAGTATAACCCGTAAAATGCTTTAGACAAGCCAGGGAGAGGGCCATCAGTAGTGAACTTTCACCTTGGAACCCAACATCGGTGCCCCTCCAGACTACCACAGGCCAGAGTATCTGCATCCTGAAGCAGGAAGGAAGACTACTGTTGCTCGGAAACTCCCGAAAACCTAGGAATCAAAAAGCAGCCATCGATCCCCAAGAGTTTCCTTGCTGATGGTAAGCGGGGAACCGAAGAAGGCTGGATCCTTCATAATCGTACCGAATTTTCCCTATAATCGTCCCTGCAACTTGTTCCTTCAACCCCTACTGACCACCAATCACTCTAGGCCTCTAGGGCCTAAACCCTAAGCCTCAAATCCTAAACCCTGAACCCCAAACCCTAAACTCTGTGGCTTTAGATTTCGGAATGTGTCCGCAGCTTTGCTTTCGAGAAACAGGGCTCCAGGAGCCAAGACCGTCAAGCTGAACTCAAAGGGTTTAGGGTTGAGGGTTTGAGGTCTAGGGGTCTAGGGTTCAGGGTTTAAAGCTTAGGGTTTAGGGTTCAGGTTTAGGGTTTGAGGCTTAGCGTTCAAGACCCTCAAAAGCAACCCTCAAGTGGTTGTTCCTCAGGAACGAACGATTAAAAAAAGAAAATGGCAGTTATTATTACATTGGGGACTATGTAGGAGCGATTATAGGGATCCACTCCTCCACTTAATACTAACAACCAGTAGGTGGTAATTGATCAAGGTTCCTGTTTCAACATGTCCATTATTGAGCATGAGTCTCCTTATACAGTTCCGAAAAGACCTACAGGATCACCGAATTTCCCCGAAAAGCCCTTTAGTTCTACCCCCAATCCCTTTAAACCACTGCATAGTCCCAGCTTCCATTTTCTTCCACTAATGTACATATATGCGTATACATATCCATTGCGCAACGTGGTGCGGATTCTGCCGAGAGAGCTCACACAAACGGATGCGGTTGTTGCGCTCAAAAGTAGTGCCTTGGTTGAGGGTAGTAGGGAATATATAAGGATTATATATATATATATCCATATATGGAGACTATATGCCCTCATTCCCTACCAGCCACCATAACGTCTGCAAATATGAAGATCTGTGGTCAGTGTGGCGGGGTCATGCGCCTCCTTTTGGGAGCTCCAAAAATGAGGGTTATGATACGAGCTATAGTCTAAACTCCCAGTATCCCCCTTAATAAGCCCTATAATACTCCCCTATATAATCTCCTATACAACCCCCTGTAAGGAGTTTAGACTATAGCTCATATGCAGAATTATGCTTGGGCACGGCAGTTGTCGAAAGCCCCAGCAAGGACAGGCTCAAAGCTAAACCGTAATCTCCCAAATCCTACACCTTACTACGCCCTAAAACCTAAACGATAAGACCACCCCAAAAATCTGGCTGTTGAAGAGCTCTTGTTGCTTTCTGAGCACGCATCCATGGAGTACACCGGTACTTTAGACCCAAAGCCCAAAGCCTTTTCCCTTTCACCATTTTTCTTGATTCCCCTCACATCCCGGACTGACCTAAACCGGATCCTTGCTTCTCTAACCCCAACGTCAAAAACCATATGCCGCGAACGCCCTGGATCTTTGCTTCGCAATCCTAGCTCTAGCCTGTACTGCTCCACCCTAAACACCCTCGACCTTTAGCCCTGCGCCTGCAACACCTGAACCCCAAACTGTGTTTGCTTTCCTGCTGAAGCAAGTAAGATTAAAGTCTTCTTCAAATGCTACAACCAAAAGGAAGATATAATCTTGCTCTATATTCGAGACTTTGTTATCCCATGAACAACTACTCCGCTGAAGCAAAGAGTCGGTTGGTGAAGTGCGCCTGACAGTAGCATCGCGGCGGTCGTTGCCGAGACAAGTCGCCTTGCTCGGAAGGCTGGAAACAATTTCCGAAACAAACTGGAAACCAAGAACATGACCTGTAATGGCAGGCATGATTAGCGGTGGCAGTAGAACAATGGGAGGAGGGATGACCCCAACACTTTTAGTGACATATTGATGATGCTATGTGACCAAGGTTGTGACAGTGTTGGCATAAGGGCGAAAGGTGTACGGTTTGAGGCAGCCATCACAGTTCTAAGTGATTATGGGAGGCATCGGAGTCATGCTAAATCACTAAGCAGTCGAAGGTGTAGCGCACCAGGAACAACCTGTCTCACATCCCTTCCTTAAACCCCAAGTCTTGAGGGTTAGGGTAGAGGGTTTAGGGTTTACCTAAACCCTAAACCCTAAAGCCTTGACCCTATGCTACTCTCCCTTCCCCCCTTGTTTTGTCACGACAAGTGGGGTGATCCTGCGGTGCAGTTTTCCTGAACAGGGGTGCCTTCAAAGACCCTAAGAAATCCCCCACAAAGAAATTGTGCTTAGAGCTTAGGGTTTAGGGTCCCTTGAGGGATTCTGTAAGGATGATTTTGAGGGACTCCCGCAAGTTCTGGTCATGCAAGAAGAATGTAGCAGAAGTCCTTAAAGTCGTTGCTCGGGACAAGATGCAAGCCGTGCTTGCACGATGGTGGGGAGCTTGAAGCACTGTGCACAGGACAGGGGGCACACAACATAGCCTAGCTGTACTCAACCAGAAGTCTTGTGGCAGGAGTTCCCCTAAGGGTCCAAGAATCTAATACTCATATACTTACCCAAAACCTGTACTATATTCACTATTACCCAAAACACAGGTACCTAATTATTGGGTACTTGGACCCTCTGGGCTCATTGCAACAGACAACCTCAGAGACTTGGGGCAAGCCTCTCTCTGCCTCTTCGGGACCCTCCCATCCGCTCTGAAAGCAAAACTCCCTGAAACCCTAAACCCAAAGCCATCAAACCCTTCCACTCAACTGCCCGACAGCATGTAAACGGCCCAGGTCCTTGTCTTGCTTTCGGCACGTCGTCCCACATCTCCTCGCAATCCAGAGATCCAGATACTGTTGATGGAAGTAGTCCTTCGCCACTTAGCCGTCTTAAGTCCTGGAAGTTATAATCTGGGTTGGCCCCTAAACCCCTTTGAAAATTATTTGTATATAGGGTCCCTTATTGAAGCCATTAGGGAAAATGTTAAATATCCCAGGGCCTACCCAGCAATAGCTTTGCGTGATGCAACACTTTTGGCGTGGACACAACTTTGCACTGGGCCGATTGTGCTAGTGCAACTGGCCTTGGCCCCTGCGTAGATGACTAGGAACGCCCAAATACGGCAGACTCCCTGAAAAGGACTGGGTTCTTACTTGGAGGGTCTGTGGGGGACTTAGTAAGTAAGCTAATAATGGGGAAAATTAGGGTTACTATATGGGTTGTAGAGGTTATTAACCGACTTACTAAGCACCCCTGACCCTGAAAGTAGAGCATCTCATTGAGGGAATGTCCAGGCAGATACATTGGCACTTGTTCAGGGGTACAACCCTGGGCCTTACAACGAAGAACCCCAAGATTACCCAAGGCGACAATCCGAGTATGGAAGCTTCTAAGGATGCAAAATGAGCTGACATTAGGGCCAGATGTTATAGGGACGCGGACGTCAATGTTGAAGGGAAGGGGCAGATATTACAGTAACTGACCTAGAGTCTTGAAGCGCCCCTGTTTGTTGCTGCATAGGCTGACATGGCCTTTCATCCAGGGTCTCTGTGTCAGCTGCAGATCAAGAACCTTAACCCTAAACCCTGAACAAATTCCCTAAACCGAGTTTTAACGCGGTCTTCTACGCCTTGCTTCTTCAATGCTGGCGCCCAATATAGACCCCAAAATGTCATAACCCTTATTATAAGGACCAAAAAAAGTGTCCGCCCCTAAACCCTAAAGCCTGAACACTAAACCCTAAACGCCTGTCCTTCAATGGAGCGCCATTACCGGTGCAGGGCTGCCCAGGATCCGAACTAGCCCCAAAGCCTGCAAAGCCTCACACTATGAACACTCTAACCCTGGACCCCACAACCCTAAATCCTCAACCGCAAACCCCATAATCCTAAACCCTACACCCCAACCCCCATAACCCTATACCCTAAACCCCAAACACCATCATCCTTAGGCCCTAAACCTCCTAA
Source organism: Symbiodinium pilosum (assembly GCA_905231905.1). Taxonomy (NCBI): domain Eukaryota; class Dinophyceae; order Suessiales; family Symbiodiniaceae; genus Symbiodinium; species Symbiodinium pilosum. The sequence goes on along the minus strand of CAJNIZ010010869.1, from coordinate 4,852 downwards.
ACCCTGTTATAAAACCCTGACTCCGGGGTCCAGTAGCTCTGAGGCATTGAGGCTGCGCCAACGCGGCGGCCAATCTGCCCTGCCCAAGAATTACTTGGAGGATTCTCAGTTTAATGGCTTAGGATTCAAGATTTAGAGTTTAGGGTTCAGGGCTTAGGCTGGCCCACACACCCACTAACAGTGACCACAGGATATATCGGTATCACGCTAAGGCTCTTTACATATTCCTAGAATACCACTATTGCTGGGAGGGGGCCTTACCCAAGGTACGTCTATGTATCCGGCTAAACAGGCTTTGCATGCTCGTTTGCCGTGCTCCAAGTAGGGTTTTTGTGTGTTTGGAGGAAGGTAGGCCATCTCTTTAGGCCCTGAAACCTACAAGTCGTACAGGAACTGTATGCCTTTAGGGTTTAGGGTTTAGGGCTTAGGGTCTGACAATACTTACCCTCCGTCAAACAAAAGGGATTGCACAATCCGGCTAAGTGATAACTAGCTAGCGATACCCAGTTGTCTTGACTATATCACCCCTTGTTCATGCAGATGCCCCTAACCAATAGACCGGCGACTGTAAACCTAAACCCGAAAAACCTGGACCTCTGAAAGACAGCCGGATAGAAAAAACCAACGCCTAGGGAAGAAACATACAATCCAAAACACTTGAGAACCTAACCCCTAAACCCTAAAACCCTAAACCCTGTTTAAAACCCTAAGCCCCTAAACCTCTGAACCCCTAAACCCTAAGCCCCTAAACCCCTGAACCCCTAATCCCCTGAACCCTAAACCCTGAAGAGCCCGGCTCCGAGCCCAACCTTGTAGGCAGTTGACCCCTGCATGTGCACTGATTGAAGCTCCTGCCGCTGAATTAAAGGGTCAGGTTTAGGGTTTAGGGGTTAGGGGTTAGGGGTGAGGGTTTAAGGTCTAGGGTTTAGGGAGGGTTGATGAGTCCCAAAAAGCATGAACACACAGCTAACGATAGAATCCTAAATGCTCGAAATGTTGTCTACTACCATATGTTTCCCCAAGCTTGAGGTACATAGGGTCATTCAGGATCTTGTCCATGAACAATAAGGATCCCATAGTTTGGTGTCTTTGGCAAGTTTTGGGCTTAGGCAGCAGGGTTTAGGGTTCAGGGTCAAAAGGGGCGAAGGCATCAAGATCATACATTCATGGTAGGGGGTTTCATGGAATTCTGCCTCGCAGGATCGTTGCTGTTGGGCCCCTGGTCGTAGTTCAGGCTGTGCCCATCCTTCAATAGGTTCCTCCTCCATGGTAGGAAGTAAATGGGATTGCGGTACAGTGAGCTTGGTTGGCCTTTGGAACCATCGGAAATTACTAGGGTCCTTACGAAACTCATATTCTAACATCCTGAAGGCCAACCCAGTGAACTAATTTGTAACAATTCCATTCAAAGCTTATATAGTCCCCGTTAAGTAGATAGAATATGGCTCGAGGTAGATTATAAAAAGACCCCCATATACCCCATATTCTACCTACTTAAGGGGGACTATAGCCTGCTTTTCCAAATGAAGCCTCCTGAGGCTTCTTGTTACAAAATCCCCGTGGCCCCAGGTCCAGAGCCGAGAATTCCAAAAATCCAATGGAACCGCAAGTTCCATACCCTGAAAAACTAAGCCCCTCAAACTAAACCACATGAATCCCAAACTTACTGGTGCTTCGTTATTAAGGAATACGGGAATATAGTCCCTGTATAACAACATAACCTATTCTCGTACTTCCTACTAAGAACCAATAAGGAGGCCGTAACAACACTCAACCTAAACCCTGATTTAGGCCCTAAACCCTCAACCCAAAAGCCTCATGCCACCGCGCCAGAACAGACGTGGTTCCTGGCTGTCTGTAGAGATTATCGGGTTTAGGGTTCTACGTAGACTTTCTAGGGATTCTGTCAGGGCTGCGGAGCACCTGACCCCTAGACCGCTATGAAATCTCTATACGGCTAAAAATACTCGAACTCCTTCCAGCTGTTACATCAATTAATCCCCCAAAGTAAATTAAAGACCCAAAAGCATAAGAGCTGCCCAAAAGGCCGTTGTTTTATCCTACCTCGGGGGGTCATAAATAAGACCCACATTGGGCCCTAAAGTCTGCAAATAAACCCTAAACCCTAAACCCTATATAACCCCCAATATAACCCCTATATGGAGTGGAGCCTTAGGGTGGGGCTCAGTTGAGTTTGCAAACCCAAAACCCTAAACATAGACTTCAGTGTCTGACCTGGGCTGTGCACATGGGCTAAGGGTAGAGGGTGTAGGCTTGCGGGATCCTGGTTAAGGGTTTAAGGTTTAGGGTTTAAGGGTTTAGGGTTTATCGTTTAGGGTTTAGGGGTTTAGGGGTTTAAGGGTCTGGGGTTTTGGGTTTAGGGTTTAGGGCTTAGGGTTTGAGGTTTAGGGGGTTAGGGTTTAGCGGTTAAGGGTTTAGGGGTTTAGGATTAGGGAGGCTGCGGGTCATGGATCATTTGGCATTTTGTGACCTCCATCCTGCATCTACTCTGAGGGGTCTGACTCTCTATTTATCGGCGTTTCGGTACCCCAACCACTAAAATTCCGGACCCTTAGAAAAATTTACAATCACATGAGCTATAGTCTAAACTCCTAGTATCCCCCTTAGTATCCAGTATAGTAGTCCCCTATATAACCCCCTAAATAACCCCCTTTAAGGAGTTTAGACTATAGCTCATATGATAGTGAGGGTCCGTATTACAGAGGTCGCAAGGATTGAAGCCGCCCTTCTTGCCTACAGTCCCAACTCTCTGCTGTGAAGCCCGGATCTTGAAACCTACTCCCACGGCCTAAATCATGACCAATGTCATTTTGAGATCTTCTCAAGATACCCTTACAACAGCTGTCTAAGGTTCTAGAACCAGAATATTTCTAATCATCTGGGCCTAGGCCCCTACCGTACTGCTAGACCTATGCCCTAAGCCCTAAACTCTAAGAACCTTCAACCCTAAACCCTAAACCCCTAAACCCTAATCCCCTAATCCCCCCAAACCCCAAAACCCTAAACCGCTAAACCTACGCCCCAAATCCTATACAAAAGCAGCCTCTAGACTGACGCAATGCGAGCTCCAAACCTCTATAGTCCCCCTTAAGTAAAAAGAATGGGAAATAGTATTGGAGTTATATAGGGATAATGGAAAAGAAAATATGGAAGCTACTATATCATAATAGGGTATGCATTTGGGGTCATAGTCCACATTAAGTAGAATATGGCTTTGGGTATATTATATTTAGATCCCCATATACCCCATGTTCTATCTACTGAAGGGAGCCCATAACCCTAACTAAGCCTGACACCCACGCGTTTTAAGGTTCTGGGTTTAGGTTTTCAAAATTGTTTGATGGATCTATTTTCATTTTTTGGTTTTAGGGTTTAGGATTTAGGGCCTAGGATTTAGAATCAGGGGTATATCAACCTACTGTTCTACCAGAAGATAGTTAGGAAGAGTCATATCAGAACTTCTTGAAGCTTCTACTGTATCTGAACCCTAAACCCTAAACCCTAAACCCGAAACCAGACATACAGTTCCAAGATTTGGCCTCCTTGTGATCACCAAAAGATGCTCCCAGAAACCACGCCAAGCTTGTTTTATCTTGGGTACTGCCCCCACCCAGTAACAGTCTATATTATGGGTCCTATTAAGGGCCATATATAACCATATTATAAAGATTATCCAACCAGTACTGAGTGGGGGCAGTATCTAAAATTCTATCCCTATTATAGGCACTCCTCCACAGGACCCCCAATGTTGGGAAACCCTAAGCCCTATAAAGCTCTCTACAATCCATTTGGTTTTCCGTTTGCTTGTCCATTCCAAACTATATAACAACCAGCGAGCAGATTCTAATCCTAAGCAAATGCCAGGACTTGGAACGTCAGCATCCTGCTAACTACCCCAAGACGTGGGCGGGTGTAGGAGTCAGGGACTAGGGCGCTTCTGCGATCCAATTTTTCGGCAATTGCCCAGGCTTTGTCAACACGCTGGGCTCCTCAACATGATTTTGGCAAACTTCCTAAACCCTAAACCCCTACACCATTAGACCCGTACACCCAAAAGTAGGTTGAACTGAGGACATCCTTCGCTGAAGCAGACAGCCCGCCCTCAAGAGGGGGCCGGAGAAACCCCATATGGGAAGTTTCTCCAAATGAGCCCTACAGTAAACCCTAATCTTGAATCCCAAGCCTACATCCTCAGCCCTACACCCTCAACCTCAACCCCTAAACACACGGGCTGTCCTCAAAATTATGGGCCCTTTCGCTTATAGATGGTTTTGCGGCACCTAATATTTAGGGGTACCAAAATGGGAGGCTAATTTTTGGGAACTACCTACCCACAAGCTGTTTAGGATTAGGATTAAGGGGCCTGCAGCCTGACGCTAAACTCTAAACCCTGTACCCCACAACCGAGAAAACAAGCCCGATACCCCTAAACCCTCATACAGTTGATGGACAAAATCCGGCATGACCCAAGGTGTACTATGGTACCTAAACCCTTAACTCTAAACCCTAAACTCTAAACCCTACACCCTAAACTCTAAACCCTAAACCCTAAACTCTAAACCCGAAACCCTAAACCCTGCTAGGGGTTTAATGTCCATCAACCCTAACCCCCCCCTGAGCCCTCATAGTGAAACATGGCGCCTTGTCATCCCAGGGGATCGACCTCACCTCCTTTCGCAAGGCACCCTTAAGGGTTTAGGGATGAGGGTTTAGAGGGCTTGGGGTTTAGGATTTAGGGTTTAAGATTTAGGGTTTAGGATTTAGGGTTTAGGGTTTGGGGTGTATAGTCCCCCTTAAGTAGATAGAATGGGGTATACTACTGGGGCTATAT
>CAJNIZ010010868.1:37927-104502 GCA_905231905.1 Symbiodinium pilosum | reverse complement strand
CATTTTTCTGGGTTGCTGTTAAGGAACTTAAATTAATTTACTATATTGGGGAAACCCTATTATTTACCATATATACCCATTATGGTAACTTAATTTAAGTTCCTTAACAGCAACCAAGTTTTTTGCCGGGATTTTGCAAGGACAGGGTCGAAAAGTGTGCGCACAAAGCCGGGAAGTGGCAAAAGCAGTAGCCAGAGGCCGCCTTTGAAGAATCCCACAACCTGAAATTCAGCAATTCTTAAACTACTTGGACCCCAAAAGTATGTAAAATAATGGTCCTTATGGCTATTGTTTTGGGTTTAGGGCTATTATTTTACATACTTTTGGGGTTCAGGTGCTCTCTACATAAACCACCACTTTGTGTGAGGTCGTTGTATTTTGCCCTAAGTGAAGAAAGTCGCCTGACTCCTTCGATGCAACTAACTCCCTCATCGCGCTCCTGCTCAAAGCTGGCAGCTGCTGCAGTCTTGCGGCATAATCCTCGACCGGCCCCACCTGGGCATAAGACTCACCATAAAAACTGGGGGCAGGTTTCGAGGGCCCTATAAAGATCAACCTTTACGGCTTTATAAGGATCATATAGGGATTCAGGGTGATAAAACAAAAAAAGATTTTCAGACCTACCAAACATGAGGCTTAGGGGACTTGATGTTTCCAAGGTGAAGGATGTCAAGCATCTCTCTTTGACAGTTCGGATTTAAGCACCCTCTTGACTTCCTGGCGCGAAGCCTCCTGGGAAATGTCGGCTTCAATGATTCAGAAATCTTAGCCCAGAAGCTCTAGACCTAAAGCCGGAAATCTCAGGCCTTACGGCAGGCACGAGGAAGGCTATCCCTAGCCCTTAGGCCCCGAATTCCTCATTCCCATGGAACTTGGGCTGCAGGTTCAAGCCTTTGGGTTTCGGGGCTACCCGACACCGCCGACACCCTAACCCCTAAACCCCAATCCCCGAACCCTAATCCCTCTAAAGCATACATCCTAAATCCGAAGCCCTAAACCCTAAACCCGAAAGCTTAGTGTGGAGGATTTTCCTCAGAAAGCCGGGCTCTATGCCAGAACGGCTCGTGGTGGTAGCGGCCGCGGACGGTCTAAGCCTTCAGGGCTCGGCAGCCGGCATCACAACAATCCCCTTTTCAAATAGCATACATAGAAACATTAAACACCTATGTTAGAAGAATGGCTCAGGCCGAAGCAGCGTCAAAACTCGACCATCATAGAAGACCAACCGTCCCCAAGGAAGCTGTTTAGGCTTTATGGTTTAGGGTTCAAGGATGCAAGCCATAAGGCTTCGCTAGGTTTCTGCTAAGAAGCTGCTGCTAAGCTACCAAAGGAAGTCCTGTCACTTACGATGTATGCATATTACGGAAAGTTAGGTAAAGCTCCTTAACACACCAGATTGTCACTAGATAACCTTAGCGCAACCTAAGTTTCTTCTGTATGTTCCATTGAGGTTTCCTTCTTGTTTCCACTATGGTAGCTTATCTCAGCCAACCCTAAACCCCAAAAAGTAGTTTCCATGTTCTGTTCCATTATCCCTATATAACCCAAGTATGAAACCTATATACCCTAAACCCTAAACCCTAAACCCCCTAAACCTTAAACTCCCTAAACCCTACCCCGTAAACCCCCTAAACCCTAAGACCAGATCTTGAGCCCGCACCCAGGCTCAGCTCCTGGCCCCAGTGCGATAGGATAACAACCAGCGGCCGGCCTTCTGAAGTTTTGGTGTCCATGCTTTAGGGTTTAGGGCTTAGGGTTTAAGGCTTAGGAGTGAAGGTCTAGGGTTTAAGGTTTAGTGCTGAGGTGGAGTCAGGGTCAAGGGCCTACTTTCCCTCATAATAATAAGGCATCAAGTGATAAAGCCAAGGCTGGCAAGACAAGGGTACCCTAAACCCTAAAACCCCAAATCCTGAAACCTAAGCCGGGACGGTCTTGGGAAAGAAACTCAGTTCTCGGGTTGGCCTCAGCTTCAGAAACTACAGAAACTACTAACAACACATCATTCACAGAAAACTACCTTGGCAGTAAATGAACTCTAAAGTGGTGTCATGTACGTTGAACTACATTGCAGCGACGAAAAGCATACCATTTGCATGTCTGACAAGAAAATCCTGAACGACAACTGACATCTGGTGTCTTGTAAAGAGGGTATGCCCTAGGGGCTTCTGTAGGTGTTAGAAGTGTCCACCTTAGGGATTATAAAAGAGATCGACTAGGACCTCCTTGCCCAAAAAAGACGTGTGAGAGGACGAAAGCTATTCGCCCTGCAACGGTTTGGGTTGAGGGGATGAAGCCTCCCACATCCAGAGACAACATGTCAAAGTAATGAAGAAACTATGTTCACACATAAAGAGTTCTCAAAGCAGTAGATGTTTTCTCGGAAACAAAGGCCCCAAGACAAATCACCAGACGGAACTCTGTGCCTACAGTTACCTCTCCCTGCGTAGCAGTACGATAACAGCAGCTCACCGAACAGCGGTCTGCCAAACACAGGATCCTGATCTAGGCAGGTTTCCAAGTCAGCAAAAACCTTGCAAGCCTTCTGAAAAGAATTTGTAGGAGGTCTAGGGCCTCCGATGGCCTTTTGAATGAAGAGGTCTAAGTTTGGGAGCGGTCTATTCTGAAATTGCACTGAATGAAACCCAATGATGGATAACCCTGGTACCCACGCTGCCTCCGTTTGCTTGGGTAGTCGGCCTGACACTGACACCAAGACACAGGCGGAAGACAACACTGCATTGGAAGTTGAGCTGTCAGAGCAAGGTTCTTAAAGGGAAACCATCTACTTGGCTAGTCGGGTGAAGCTCTCCAGGCTTAGCTCAGAAACTCATCGGGTAGATTTCTGCAAGCTCTAAGACATGGCGCAGTTGCATGTTGTTCGTTTATCATAAGGAATCGTACAGTTTATGAGCTAGACTCAACATTCGGCCCTCCCCACCCCTCTCCAGCGCGTAGCCAGGCGAAGAAAGCCTAATTGCACATCGTGTCAGAGCTCCCTCGGCACACTGGCCTTTTTAACTGGGTTGCTGTTAAGGAACTTACATTAAGTTACCCATGACATGGGTATATAGTAAATAATAGGGTTTTCTTCTGATTGTAAGTTAAGTTAAGTTCCGTGGCAGCAATCCACTTAATTAAGTTAAACCACAAGTATGAAAGAATGTGGTACCTGTTTTGGTGGGCTGACACCCCAAAAGCATGAGCGTGGACGTGGACCCTCCAAAAATCTTCGCAACCCAACTGCAACCTTTTTCCAAAACATGCAGGTATCCCGGCTGTCGTGCGGGACTGCATCATGGTCGTTCCTACATATGGAGCGGATGTCATGCGAGGGGACCCCAAAGCCTAATCCGTGGAAAGGCATTTGACGATCCCAAGAACCTCCCCGGTAACCCACAAAACCTACAACCCTGTGAGCCCCTTAAACCCCCTTACAGTAGCTTCTGGGCCCCGGGCGCCTCGAGTAGCTCCAGTGGTCCCAGACTCAGCTCCTGACGTAGCCGCCGCCTCTCGGAAGCTTATACGGGTTACAAAAGGGAGGCAAGGGAGTGTATATGTTAATATGTAGGGCCTTGTAGGGTGTCGGGTGCTCAGAGCTTCAGGATTTACGCTGCGTCTAAGCTTGCAGGGTTGGATGCGTGTAGGATTTGTGTAGGTTGACAACTGATAGAGCATGAAAATGTAACTGGGGTGGGTCAAGCTCTCTGGTATGATCTGAGCTCTCGACTTCAACAAGACAGCTTCTTCGTGCACCCATCCTAAATTTTTGAAACTTAAACGTTCAACTCTGAAACCTAACCCCTGAACCCTAAACCCCGAAATCCGTCAGCAGTCCAAGTTCTTTCGAAGGTCCAGCGGGCCTGGGCTCATGGAAGCCGGCCCAGGACATAAACCACCTTGATTAGGGTTAGTTAGGGCTTAGACTTCATGGTTTGGGGGGGGCTCATTTAAGGATCTAGTGTGAGGATAGGCCCCACACACTAGGAGTGATCATAGGCGAATGTTTAAGGGTTGAGGGTTCAGGGGTTGGGCTCAAGGGGCTTGGGGTTTGAAACTAAGAGGTAAGGGCGGGGGTAGGGTTTAGAAGGCAATGGTGTACTCCCTGGTGGTTAGCAAACAATCCAAACGAGCACATTCTTGGGACTTTTCTGGGACTGCCTAGGCGACCTAACCCTAACAAAACCGGAAACCCTGACTTCTAAACCAAGAGACCCAAACCCAAAAAACTGAAGTGCAAACCAGCGGCGGCAGGGCCGTGGTAAAAAGGAGCCGCTTCGTTCGATCGGCCAAGGACTGAATGGGCGAACAGTTAAGATTGGGTCTAGCTAGGATCGACTTCAGTAGGGTTGCGCTTATATAAGGGGCATACATGCGCATATCTGGACCAGGGGGAGTAGTATAGAGAAAGCTTTCTGCACTGGCCCTACATGGCAATTTTCTCCTGCAGTTGCCTTACAGTGAAGATCTTCCCCATCATCATCCCACTCCAACCCCTAATCAAGAACATTCTCAATGTGGTACCGCATTGTATATGCTGAGGGGGAATAGTTAAGTGTCTGGGAGGTGGGGATTGTTGATAAGGGAAGAAACCATTAATCATGCAAGCTGGAGATTTGGGGCGTCAGGCTTTGCTGAACATACCTTTCTGGGCTCTGGCTGATGGCAGAGGTGAGAGGCAACGTTAAGGCAAGCCCAAATTGCAAGTTGACACGCAGCAATGAAGTACATTATGTCGCATCCCAGTTGTTGTGGGGTCTGATTGGTGCGAAGCTTGGGTGACATGTGTCCTTAGCTGAGGAGGAAGGCAGCCTCCTTAGCTTTCTTTGCTTCTGACCAGAGTTCATGCCAAGCCAGGATCCAAATGTCTTTCAGGAGGCCCCCTTCTTCCTACATACAGAGACATTTGTGTTTTGCGGAGGGTCGACAGAAATCCGGATCCAACATTCATTGCTGGACATGCAATCAAGAAGCCACAAGCCTGAGCACCATAATTTGTTGAAGGGTGCATGTGCTTCAATGGCAGCGTCTATGTAGGCTCATTTTCCTCTACAGGCCCCACATAGAATATACCTTTGATGTAGAGGGAAAACTATGACCGACAACAGGCAATCGTGGTTCGCAGAACAAGGTCAGAATCCCTGGAATGTTTTCGGGTTTAGGGTTAACTGCCCAACCTTATCTCTGACCTTCTAAGCCCCCTAAACATCAAAAAGCCCTAGCACACAGAAGTCATGAGCCTAGTGTCTGCCAAGAAAAGCCCTGAAGTTTCACCCAAAGCCCAAATCCCACAACCAATGAGGCTCCAACCCTACACCGGGCCAGGTGACCCCTGAAGGCACCTGTTGATCTGTCGACTGCGTGAAAGCGAACAGTTCGGATGGCAGCCTCAAGCAGCTGCTGGCTTTGCAAGCAGCAATCAGAGTATGCAGCGATCGGGTTACCTTAAACTAGTCCCAAAGTGATCAGGTTGCAAATCCCCATCCAACCTAATCGGCTATGGTCTACCTCGCGCACATAGATTCTCTACGCCCTCGAACGAGGGCAGCAGACCAATACAAGAGAACATCCTGCTAAGCGGCGACATGAAACTACACCCCAAACCCTACGCCCCAAATCCTACACCCGCACCCTAAGCCCATGATGTTACTGTGTACCTCGCTTGCCCACACTTGTTGTGGGTTCTTTGTGAAGAGAATCTGAAAGCAGGCGTGTCTCAGGCCTAGAGGGACAAAGAGAAGTCGTGAGAGGATTCTAAGTACGGATCCCTCTCGTGAATTGCAGGCAGATTATCTTAGACACCCTAAACTCTAAAAAGCCCTCAACCGAAAACCCTAGACTCAAAACCTTCATACATACGTATACATATATATATGTAATGGTTCATGGAGCCTTGCTCTGATCTTGTTGTTTTAGGGCTTTGGGTTTTGGATTTTGGGCTTGGGGCTTTGGGTTGTGGATTTTGGGTTTTGGGTTTCCAGTCTTGGATTTTCAGGTTTTGGTTTTTGGGGCTGCTGAAGCCCCAGGGCCGGCTCTGAGCGAGGTTTGGCCCCTGGAGGCCGGCGGGCCCATTGAAGATCTTTTCACTTCAAGAACACCGCTTGTTTTGTATGTCAATTCACCAGGACACCCTCGACTGAATCTTTGAGATCTAAAAACACATACAATTGAGGGGTATAAGGGACACGGGCAGGTGGCGAGCGAAGAAAGATAAGCGTGTGAGAATTTTCAATGAAAAGGGATTCTGGGAGGGTTTGGTGATACAAAACACGTGTAGTGAGGTAAGAAGCCTTGCTAGCTTCCAGCTCTAGCTAATCCTAAACCCTAAACCCGTGTTTAGGGTCTAGGGTTCCTACTAAAGCATCATTGTATCAACCCAATGAGAGCCCTGAGCAAATGGTGTTCTTAGAGATTTGCCAGCTGTACTCGCCCGCGCTGGGCTCTCCAACTGACCTCAACCACTCTCAAATGGCAATATGAGGTTCAGAAAGTATGTGTGATCAGACAGGCACATACTCTTTCCCTCGTTCATGAAGCCAATGTCCATTTGCAGACTGCACAGACTACACACAAAATCTAGGTACCTACAAGTATGGGAAGTGTGCCAGGATTCAAAGCAGATTCTACTGCTGCATGAACTTCCGGTTCAGGACATGCAATAGTACGATGCATGATAAGTATCCTGCATGACCGTACATTGCACCTGGGGAATTATGGTAATGTTAGTATACTGAAGCCAGGCAGGCTGCTTAGCATGAACAATACCAATGGATTCAACATACAAGGGAGCCGAGGCTACGTTGGAGTAGCTATCCATACGAAACACCAGTTGGTTTAAGGTCAGGTGGTGGCACTCCAATGTGCGCAGGGTTTAACAACCACTAAGGGATCAGATGATGTTTAAGATGACACCACAAAAAAAACTTCATGTAGGAGCAGGCATGAAACATAGGAATCTCAACATGCTAGCCACCTGATCTAAAACTAAAACACAGTCGCAGGCCCTTTTAGAACTGAAGCTCATGAGAACTGTTGGTGGGTTTGTTCAGTGTTCACGAAGAAGTTAACTGAAGCCTCGGACTTGACTGTCCATCCTGTCTCGTTAGACTCCTCAAGATGATGTCTGGGGTCGAACTCCTGTTGTTTAGCAAGGTCATGCATTGCGGCTCAAGGGTCCCAGCCCACCTGCAAATGCTGAAGCCTCAGTCGGGCCCTGTTTCAGGGGTCATATATGTCTGAAATCACCTCCCTACACCCGCTTACAATTCTTATCTCTCTCACAGAATCAGCACTGCATGCCACAGAGGTCCAAGGCGCGGGCTGCAGAGTTGGCCCTACCTGCATAACAAGCACAAAGTTGGATGATTCTTTGGAAGAAGGGCCAATTCATACAAGGAAAACAAAGGTTTTGCCGAAATTGTCTGCGGGAATCTAGCCATTGTGGCGTTGAATTCTAGCTGGGAATCCCGCTTTGCCCAAAGAACACGGTGTTCCAGATTGCTCTTGCAGAGGGCATCAAAACTGTGATGGTGGCTCTGGGCACCAAGCTGGCCACGAGGAGACCACCGCAAAGCGCAGCTGAAGCCTCAGGGCTCAAAAAAGCTCAGACGTCCCTTTGTGGGTTCATGAGCATTTAGTACTGAACGCTTTAGCCCCTAGAACCCCATGAACCCCTTAAGCAGTCAGGTAGACTGAGTTGCTGAGTAGGGCGTGTAAGATGTCCTTGTCATCTGGATCAGGATACAGGACATGTTTCTTCGGTTGTTAACGATGTCTTGGCAGTCTAGTGTACTGACTTCTGAATGCGTGGGTCTGCTGGAGATTCTCAAAGAAGTTTTAGGAAGGTTCTGAGCACAGCCACACAATTTTCTGGTGAAGAATACTCCAGCAATGACAGTTCCAGAGAAAAGGCTGAGTACGCCCGCTTTGAGCATCTCATCCAAACATCGTTAGATGTTTTCTGGGGCTCCCCAGTAACCCCTTAATAATAAGGATACCCTTTTCCTAATGCTCAGCTTTAATAAGCAGGCCTCAAAATAAAAGGGAAAAAGGGCACTAACCCTACACCCTAATTACCCCTAAGCCAAAGGGTACTATACTGGGGTTTTGGAGGAAGGTAACCTGGGAGTCAAGATATCCAGGGCACCCTGCTTCTCGGCAAGGTCCATGGCGCCGACCTCTTCTCAGTCTGTCGATTTACCGGTGGCTTAAGGGGCAGTAGGGAGTCAACAGAAAACTAATCATTATACCAAGGGTACAGAAACTATTGCTCTTCTACAAGGACATTTATGGGGAGTCTAGCTTGGGCAGATATACACTCTCCCAAACAGACATTCCACCTGCTGCCGGTCTCTATTCAAAGGGCAATAGTTGTTGTCGGACCTGAGCTTCCATCGCAGCTTGAGGAGTATACCCAAACTGTGGGGACAAATTGGGGGGAAGACTTTTTCAGCACCTTGCATTGACATGAACGCCGAACGACTCTGTATCACTACATGGGCTCCCTCCTACGTAACTTACAAAGTAGCCTGCATTTCCAGAGGAGCTGAGTCCATTTGCAGTCCTGTTGGGGCCCTGTATAATTTGGGACGCTCCACATCTGAAAGCCATACACTCCGAAACGCAACCCTCTTCATCATGCATCTTTTGTAGAATTGCAGAGGTCCAAGCCGAGGAGACGTCGATCGCCAAAACATCTGGCCTTAGATTCAAAAGAGGGATATTGCACGACTCATGAGGATGCCTCGGGGATCTGCATCTTACATCTAACAGCCTAAAGACAAATTATCCTGCAGATTCATCCCCTGCGCCCTCAAACCTAAATGCCGAAAACTGAAACCCTATACACCCTATACAGCCTATGAACCCTAAACCGTCTAGAGCCGTAAACCTGAAAATTGAAAACCGTAACCTCAGAAACTCTGGGATCCGGGCCAGCTGCTTCGGGAAAGCCCTTGCAGGGTATGATTCAGGCCTGCAAGTGCGGAGATTCGTCAAGACGTGGTTTACGCATTTTAGAGTTTAGGGATTCTGGTTTAGGCTCAGGATTTGCAGGGCGTTGCAGTTGAGAGTTGAGGATGTCCAGTTATGTAGGGCTTCGGGTTTTTGGTCAATTGTCGCCATCCAGGGTGCTGAATATGCAGCTGCCTGCACTGAATTCACTAAATCCTCATAAGCCCCCGCAGCCCAAAAACGCAGATGACACCCTTGATCCTGCCCTGTAGAATCCAGTAAGCCGCTGCAAGATTATCCTGGAAGGCGAACTCAACATGAACCAAACGCTGGCAAACCCTCAACCCTTGTACCTGCTCTGAACCCCACAGTCCCTGAGTCTTGTCAAGATCAGTGGTTGTTCGTACCACCAGGCCTCTGAGCAGACTTCTTTGGCTGCCACTGAAGTAATCTTCTGACAATTCGGCCTGTACTTCGATACTTTTTGCAAACGATCAATCCTTATGGGGCGTCTGGATTTGTTGGGAATCGTTTGTTCCGCGGGGGTAGATAGCAGGACCCCGTTTTGAGAGATGCCCGCTTAGATTTGGTGCCGCCACGTAACGGAGTGTAGGATTGAGGCACGGTACGAGCGTGGATGTTTTGGGCAGCATCTTTGGAGATCTGTCTGTTGCTGTACGGAATCTTACATTATGAATGTCTAGTCGCACTTTGACAACTGCAGTATGAACAGTAGATCCTGTGTATGCGAGGGCAACCAGGGGCACCGCAGGATACCCCTAAGGGGCCCTGTGCTATGGGATGCTTCAAGTACTACACGCTTCAAGGGTTGGCGGCTGAGGGCCGGTCTAACAGGAATCAGAGTTTACGGGCCTAGTTAGCATCCAGGCGCTAAAGTTCAAATGTCGAGGAAGAGTTTAGGCGTCAGGGCCTCCGGCTGTGGTGTTTTCGCATGAAAGATCACAGCCCTGGCCTCCCTGTCTGGCAATGGAGTTCAAGATGCTAACAGCTGAAATACGTCAAGAAGGCGAGAGGCGCAAGTGTGGACCATTCAGATCGCACAGGCCTTATACATGTTGTGTTACAGGTGGTTAGTAGGGAATAAGAGAATATGATCCCCATACAAAGTCTACATAATATGCTCGCTTATTTCCTGCTGAGCCCCAGTAGGTTATTGAGGCTGAAGGCCTGAAAGGCTGCTGGGAGCCGGCTTGAAGCGATTGCTGCACAATCTTAAGGTCGCAAGTACGCGTGCCCTAAGTTCGACTGAGGTTTTCTCTGCAATAGGTCCTATGACTCTGAATATCCTCTGTGCTGTCGCAGGTCCGCCACGAGGCCATGGGTCAAGGTTGCTCTTAGGGCTTGTACATTTTGAGCCCAGGCCCCTGCAAAATGTCTACGAGGTCTTGCAATCCTGCTGTCCTCAGACAACCGCTACTTTGAGCGTGTGGGGACCTGGGGCACTCACTGCACCAAAACAGGAACCTACATTCTAGCAATCTAGGCTAAAGACCCTAGACCCTAAACCCAAAACAGCGTTGTGAGCCTTGCGTGAGGCGTTTTGGTCTGCCTGACCAGTTTTACATAGGGTTTTAGGTTTGGGGCTTGAGGGCTTCGAGCGTACCATAGCGCAAGAAATTCTGGATGTAGGCGCGCGGAAAGACAGCGCACTTCGATTTCCAAAAGTGGAAGGAAAGCAAAGAAAAGACAGCTTGGCTTGCCTAGAACTGCGAAGGGGGCATCAAGCACCCTGGGCTTGCTAAAGAACATGTGGCACCTGCAAAAGTCTTGCATATGTCAGAAAGGCCGACTGATGCAATGCTATCAAATTCCCGTAATAGAGAGGTAAGGCACAGGTGGCTTGTGGAAGCATAAAACCAGAACCTAGATAGGACTGCTGTGAAGAGCGCAATGTTCCATCAAGGAACTAACTATACGGGGTTTCCAAAAACCAGAGGTCCCTGTCGGGGGTTCCTATGGCGAGGATTATGGTATTTGGAGATCTTGGAAGCATTACACCTCCCTACCAACGACTGGGGGGATCTCTCGCACTGCAACTAGGACATGGGTCAACCGTGCACGTGAGGCTTAGATTAGCTTCTGGCAGTCATGCCGGTGGCATTCTGCCAAAATCTGATTGCAAACTTGAACCCAGGTGAAAGGCTCCATTTTTGGAGTCACGGCTTGCAGCACAGAGTTCTTGGTTTGGGCTTCATAACCCTTAATCCGAAAACTCAAGATGAAACTGCTGAGCATTATTTGGCCTGGTCAAACCCTCAATGCTCTGAGGCTAAGCCGTTGAGATCCTGAAAGCCTAAACTGGGTCCTGAACCCCTAGGCGAAACCCCAATGCGCGCAACCTAGGCTCTAAATCCTAAGATAAATCCTCTCTTAGCCCTTTAACTCCAAACCCTAGACACTAAAACCCTGAATCCTTAGCCCTGAAACCCTAAAGCATAAACCCATAATTAACTCAACCCTAGTGGTGGCCTGCTCCGCAGGCCCTGGAGGTGTAGGATCCTCAGAGCGGTCTTTGACTTATTAATGCTGAAAGGGGACTTAGGGCTTTGGGGCTTGGCATTTAGGATGTAAGGTGCAGGGTTAGGATTCAGAGTTTTGGATTTGGATTTGGGGTTCAGGCTGGAGTAAGGCACTGGATCAGATTTGTGACTTAGGGGATATGGTGCTGAATGGGGTTTTAGTGCATAGGGCGTTGGGTCCATGATGGGCCCTGAAGCACAAAGCACGCTTGAAAGAAACAAGAATTACATCACTGAAGCAAAGAGGTCCCATAACTGCGCGCTGAATTTCTGAAAGAAAAAGCCTTAGACTCAGACTCTTGGACCGGGCTTGTGAAATTCCAGAGCGCGCCCTGCGAAAACCTATGCGGAACGTCCATGATACTGATACCCCTCGGGAGTTTAATGTAAGGTTGACTCTAGACCCTGCATGCTCCCAGCCCCTGCAAAAAAAAAGAGGTCTGAGCCCCCACACCCATAGAGCCTGTCGGTACAGGAGCTCCTGTTCCCACGGCCTGGGCTCGAGCAATGCAGCGGGGATTTTGTGTGATGCAAACCCCTACCTAGAGTAGGCGTAGACCTTTAGACAAAGGCATCAAGCGTCTTAATTAGGCACAACATGTATAACACCTTTTTGGGACCCAAATCATGGACTTTGATATGAGATCCAGTAGAGTTTGTTTTGCTTCGGGCTCGGGGAAGTTGAAGTTCCGGCCGTAAGCCTTGGGCCTCTGATGTGTACGCACCAACTCTCAAGCCATGATAGCCTAAACTCGGATACCCTTCCCCATAGCTTCAACTACAGTCACAGTAGCAGTGTAAAACTATCTCATCAGTCGGATACATCATTGAATGGTTACTTGTTTTTGAGATATGGTCCCTCTTAAGAAGGTTACCCTCAGGGTCGCTGACCCATCGGCGACTGATAAATGATACTAAGTACAGTGAGATGGCCAAGTAAGCAATGCTCGGACCACCATCATGACCTCCAGGCCTTATGGCACTGGCCTGCTCTTTAGACCTTTACATTAATAGCCAACACATAGATGAAGCATCCTCTGAAGCAATTGAAAAAGCCATCCCATAACGAGGATTTGAATTTCTGCATTTGGAGCTCTTAGGCGCCGAACCACGGCAGCGGCCTTGGTAGGTGAAAAAGGCGCATGGATGAAGATTTCAAGGGGCTGGGCCCAAGTCGAGGAGAAAAGAGGACTTGCTTGTTGCTGAAGGCTGAGGACTGCACCCAGAGCTGTGCATGTTTGAGTAAGGGATTTGGGGACAGGGCCACGGGCTCTTGGAGGCTTGGGATTGTGGACCATGACAGGAAGTTGTGTTGGTAGTGGCATTCGGATTTGCCGTGCGTGGGGGGACAGACTTGTCGCACAGGTAGATTTCTGACCAGGTTAGTTTGCTCTCCCTTTCAAACAAATCTGTAATGTAGAAGCCTGAATGTCGGAACATTTTTGTTGCCCCATAAATCTTCACCAAGTTACAGTATCGTATCCCTGAAGCCTATACTAACTAAATGGGCTGCCCCTACTTTGCATGTGGGGCCTGTACCTGACTTTGCATGTTGGGGCCAAAGTTTGGCAAAGCGGTCTCCATGTCTGAAACCTCCTGGAGGTGCTTATGGGGGACTGGGGGAATGAATAGAAGTAGCATTTAATGTTATGAGGTTTATAAATATCGGGATTATCATGGGGATCCACTCCCCAACTCTCTCTTGAGCACCGGTAAGGAAAGGCTCGGTGCGACAACAGCTGGGTGGTAATGCAGAGGGATTGTTGATTAGACTAGGGTTCCAGGTGCATTACACTATACTTATACACTTAATACCAGGGCTGTAGGGTGGAACATACGGGTAATTTACATTGGGCGCGGGGATTTTGCGGCATGCTCCTGAAAGCCCACAAGGGCAAAACCCCAAACCTGAGCAAATGTCAAATGCAGAGTTGGTGGTTCATGGAATACTTGAATGTCTCAGAACGGCGGGGTCCCGAATGAGCAGTCCTCAGCCAGGTGATTCCCAGTATGTAATGATAGGCAGAAGAAAATGTTCAGACATAGCCCTGCAGGCTTTCATGCCAAAAATCCCAAGAATGTACCTTGCGAAGGGGAAGTCCTGCTTTCAAATAGGGCGCAGGTATCCCGGAACATCACAGTAATTATGATCCTCCTTCTCTTCCTGCCATAGATGCCGAGGTCTGAAATCCTGAACCCTACACCGACAGCTGACCGGGTGTCCCACCCTGCGCTTAGCGCGGTAACTTCGGCCGGCACGAGCGAGAGCACCTTCGATCAAGGAGGTTAGGGTTAAAGGTTTAGTCTTTTTGGCGGCGTCTTTTCAGCTTTGCGGTTTGAGATGTAGGGCTTAGGTTTGAATGGGTTTAGACTTTCAGTGGCTTACAGGTTTGGAGGTTTAGGGCTTATAGGAGTTTTGCGTTGCTGCGGCATATGCCGTTGGCATTCAGGGACCCCTGACTTTAGAGCTTACAGCCTCAGAACTAAAGTTCAGGGGCTGTTGAATGTGTAAGGCTCCTGGGTTCAGGGTTGTGGTGCCATTTCAAGGGGCCGAAGGAGGGTTACTGATGGGTTCAAGGTGCGAGGTAGGTTACATAGGATAGTTGACGGGGATTGCGTATGGGACGCTAATTGTCAATTGACAGCGTGGGGCCTGATGGGGCCGATAATCCTGTATATGATTATGTCAAATTGAATACTCAGGGTCTTCAAACACATCTTCAATCCAAATCCAAACAGGACAGCCTCTTTTGATCTGCAACCCCTCTATTAAGGGTAATGACATCACATACCCTTTTGAAACCTGACCTCAGTGAGTTGAACACTCAAATAGCCCTGCGCTTCACAGTGGACATGTCCGTGTACATGTCAATTCAACAAATCCTGTGGAACTTCTTGAGGAGTTCTTCTAGGACGAAGTCCGTTGTCGCATGGAGTCCTTGGCCGATGCAGACTTGAGGAGTACTATTCGGATGGCGAAATGCCATGTAGGTTCAATGCAATCCCGATGACCTCAAGAACTACCGAAATTAGCCGAGAATTATCTAAGCCATCTGTGTAATGAACACAATCGCACCTGAACTGACCTTGTTGGCATTTGTTGGCCATGGCTTGCCCTGCCTCTTCATGGACCACGAAACTCACCTGCAGCGAGTAATGTCTCAAAGGTCACAACTCAGGTTGAAAGGGTTAAGGTTTATAGGGGTAATATACGGGTTATATAGGGATGATTGAAAACAAAATGGAAACTATTTCTGATACCATTGAAATATTAGAGACCTTGTTGCAGCCCACTGTTAAAGGGACTTTACTGGGAACCCCAAACAGGGAACCCCAAGAATATAGTAGGAAAATAATAGGAAATTACCTAACTGGGTCCTTATGTTCAATTATATTCCTACTATATTCTTGGGGTTCCCTGTTTGGGGTTCCCATTAGAGCCCTTTTGACTATCATCCACATTACATCGCAACCCCAGAAATCCCGAACTGGAGACAGCCTCATGGCCGCGACGCAGCAGCTCCAACGCAATTGGGCACAGCGCCTGCTATGCTGCACATTCTTCCGGGTTAAGAGTTGTACGGATTGGCATCAGCTGAATTGATTGCAGTTGGTGCTACGAAGGGACTTAGAGGATTATGTTGGGGACTGTAGAACCGTAATTGAAAAATCATTGCTAAAAAGTGCATGACCATTTTGTCATGCAAACAGGGGCATCATGCTCGAGATTGTTTGGCTAGCCTATCTCCGGCGCTCCATGCACCTGTCATCGTGCGTTGAACAAGTGTACGTCTGTGGGGTATACGAAACTTGAACCATAGGCCCTGAACCCTGAGCCGCGTACTCTGAACCTAAACCTTGACTGATATTAATACAATTACTACAACTGCCTTTTCTGCAGCTACTATGTTTACTATTATCATCATTATTGATCTTATTGTTACTGTTATTCAGAGCCCTGAATCTGACTTGACTTGCTAATTTTCCGTCTCGTCGCTGCTTTGCCTTGATATGGCCCGCGTGCTGCCAGGACACGAACCTGGCTATTGGACCCGAAGCCCGTAAACCCTAGGGTGATGGCTGTGAGGCTTAGGGCTTTGGGTTTTTGATCGATGGTTTCCGGGGTGCAAGTACTTCAGGAAGGGGAGCAGAAGTGACAATACTAACCTGCGTGCTAGGATTTAGGGACTTTCGGATTTGGGTCTGGGGGCTGTGCACTTAGCCTTTATAAGGTTTGGGTCATAGGAAGGCAGAATCCTCAACATTAGTAGTCACAGTTTGGGTGTAGGAACATGAAAGAAAAAAGCAGGGAGATCCATACCCTGTTTCCCAAGTATCAACCAACTAAGGCACGCGTACTTGTTGGACCGCCCACGTGTAAGCTAGCAAAAAGGCCCTCAGCCTCAAGACCGCCTTCTTTGAAACCGGTCTCAGGGCACAAGGGACAGCTGCATGGCGCCATGATATTTGGACATCTTGTGAAACCGATTATAAAGGTTACCAGTCCAACACCCTTAAGAACTCACATAATGCGCGCAATAGGCCCAAACCCAAAACCATCCGTAGACCCGATTCAGTGGCTAGGAAGCATGGCTGCTTGACCAAATCTTCGAAGGCTTGCCATGGTCCTGAGGTAGGGACTGAAAAGGGCTCACGGGCTTACAGGGCTACGGGTTTGGAGTTTGGGGTTGTTTGGGATAAGGCTTTTGGCTACAACACAATGCCACAGCACCAAATTTGATGAACAAGGCTTCACGATCAATTTAGATAGCAATTCCCAGAGCTTGGAAAATCCGAAGCTCCATGGATGCTCCTGTCTTACTCGAAGTCGTGGCATCGCATGGCTTGGGAGAAGGATGGGGATGGGACCAAGGTGGGCTTGTAACCGAGAGTTGAATGAACTAAGTTCAAGGTGTTACAGCTTTGATTGGAATACCCCAAAGCCCTAAACCATTAGACCCAGATGTAAATCCGAGTGCTGTGTAAGGCTTCTGCAAGACAAGCGAAACAAGCGCCTGAGATCTTTCTTGATGCCTCCTGCATCATTCCAGCTCCTTCTCCTCTCCCACCACTGCCTTCACATAACCATCAAGCACTCCAAACCTCGTCAACCCTCACCCGCCAAACCCTCAACAACCCTATAAACCTCTAAGCTCTGAAGCCCTAACCCCTCAAACCTCAACCCCCAAACCCCTACCTAAGCCCCAAATTATAGAACATATTAGTTTCGTGTTTGCCCATTGTTTTTGCCTACATTGGGGGCTCAGGTATTTCCCTACGCCCTAAACCCTACCCCCACCCAAAACCCCTCAACCCTGACCCCTCAAGCCTTGAACCTGAACCCCCGCAACAACTGAAGCAAGCCAGGCCTGTGCCAGCGGCAACCATGGCAGAAGAAGCCATGGCAAGAGGCGAGTCTTCATTGTGTTAGGGTCGAGAGCTTTGTGCGTTTGGGTCTTTGCAGCTATTGGGTCTAATGTTTTGGGGTTTGAGGTTTGAAGGTTTAGGGTCTGCGGCTTAAGGTGTTTCAGGGTTGTGGGGGTTGAGGGTTGGAGGCCTTTGGGCTTTCAGGCCGTAGGAAGGGGTTTGAGGGTTAGGCTGAACCTACTGAGTTCCCGAACTTAGAACTCAGGCTTTTTTGAGCTCTGAGTCTTGAGCTGGGGATGCAGGGGTTAGGGCTTAGGATCGAGGTGATGATTCATAGTTCAAGGTCTTTCATGAAAGGTCTTACCTGTTGGTGTCGGACCCTGTACTTTGAGGTCGCTCTTTAATCAGGTTCTATGGATGTATTTCCATTGTAAGCTCTGGTGTATCCCTACCCTGCCACGTCAATTTCCACTTCTGCCTGCAAGTTCTAGGGTTTAAGGGGTTCTGGGCCCAGGGTCTAGGGTAGTGTCCATGGGGAATTGGTGCTTGAGCCTTGGCTTCTTCGCGACTTCATGTTGCATCCGGTTTTGGGATTTCATTGGCTGTCGGCTGGCAGGCATTTGTGGGTCAAGGGTGCAGGCAGGTTACGATGAAACTGTTGGGCGGTAGGGGCTCAACAAGCAGCTTATCACAATGAATTCCATAAGGTGCTGCTTCTGCATACATACCGTGATTCAAACCCCTTGGCTAAGCCTTACACCCTAGAACTTCCACCCTAAGTAAACGTCTAACGCACACCCAGTTGCAAAACCCTAAAATCAACACCCTAAAGCCCAAAACCCTAAACCTACACCTAAAACTACCCCTCAGAGCTTGGCTCCCTTGGCGGTCCAAAAGCGGTGCTGAGGTGATCTCGCGCGAGGAGTTCGACGTGGATTTCTGCAAATGGTGGTGGCTGCAGGAGGGTTCAGGGCCTGGGTTTACGGTTTAGAGTTCAGGCCTTGGGCTTCCAGGCTAAGAGGTTTCAAGAGGCTTTTCTGCTGTTGCTGTACTCTTTGGTCCGGGTTCTGGGTTTAGTGTTCAGGGTCACGGGCGTTGACTTCTGCGGCATGAAAACAGGCCCCTTATGGACCTTGCCGTTTTGGATTTGCGGACTTTGGGTGTCAGGACATGTCCTAGGCATTTTAGCCGAGCTCCCACGCAAAGACTCTCAGCGCACATAAGGGTTTTGTTGGTGGCTGAACCAAGGAAGATTATCATGCTCATGTTGCATATTATACCCCGAAAAGAGGACGTACTCTTACGCTAGATTGGAAAGCATGCTATCCCCACATGAAATACTATATAGCTAATATGTGTATGTATATATGTACATAGTTTTCTATAATAAAGCATTATTATATCGGGAGCCATGACATCCCCAAATAAAAATAACACTTCACCTGAAACCCCAAACCCAACCTCATGGAATCATTTCAAGGCCTGAACCCGACGGACGTTGCCCAGCACCTGCGAGCGGTTGAGGGTCTAAGGTTTAGGGTTTTCGGGGCATCGGCGGCTGTGACTCTCTAAGGTTGAAAGCATGGGCCCTTAACCCTTTTGCATCCTCAAAGGGTCCCTAGAATCCCCTACATGGCCTAAGGGCCCATATTAGGGGCCCCTACTTCGAACGATGCCCGGGAAGATGAAAGGCCTTACACCCTTTACCAGCTCAACCGTTATCCCTAAACCTTTAATGCCTTAACCCTAAAACACATGCCCCAAACACCTTTAGCTCCTAAACCCTGCAGGTCTTCAGGGTGGCTTAGCATTCGCTGGAGCAAGGGC
The DNA here is from genome assembly GCA_905231905.1 of Symbiodinium pilosum. Classification (NCBI taxonomy): domain Eukaryota; class Dinophyceae; order Suessiales; family Symbiodiniaceae; genus Symbiodinium; species Symbiodinium pilosum. The sequence continues at coordinate 85,819 of CAJNIZ010010868.1, read as the reverse complement.
TCCAGAAGTTTAAACGCAGGCTGAGACAGCAACAGCTTGTCAACGACTGATCTGGCTTGCGCGTCCAACCGCGACAGCAAGATGCACAACCCAAGCTGTGCGAGAAATGGGGGAACCTGATTTCTGGCCGCGAGCCCCCAAAACATCCCAAACTTTACTGGGTCGCTGCAAGGAATCTGTTTTAAGTCACTATATTGGGGAAACCATTTTAATCACCATGTATTTATACACACACCCAATATGGTAACTTAATTTAAGTTCCTTAACAGATACCCAGTTTGACCAACCTCCAAAGTGCAGGCAAAAATTTGCGTCCAGCAAGCCCATACATTATAGCGATCTTCATTGCATTCCTTTTGACATGTACCATGGGGAAGCCCAAAAGGAAGCTCAAAGGCTATATTCTTGGATTGAAGGTTTTTTTTTGTGTTTAGGGCCCCGCGAAAACCCAAAACTCTCTGCCCCGGGAGCCATACAATCCAAAGCCAAGAATGCGCCTCTGAGGACAGCTCGCGCATCTTCCTCTGGACGGCCTCAGCCACAAATCCCCAGCGTAGACAAGTGGTTTCAGATTGAAGGTCTAGGGTGTAGGTTAGCAGGCTCCTGGTTTGGGTCACTTTTACTCTCTTCTTTCCTTGTTCCTCTCTGGTAACGTTTGTAGCATCAGAAGCGAGGGCAGGGATTCGGGCCTTTAAGCTATTGTTGTTAAGGGCTTGTTGCTTAGCTGGCAGCATTTTTGGTAGGTCGAGAATCCTACATATTCTTCTAATGAGAATCAAAGAAGGGAGTACAATTTTTCACGACCTGCCACATGGCAGTGGCCTTGAAAGGAACAGCACAGCTTGATAAGCAAGGTTTCGGAAGTTGAGTCTGTATGCGGTGTACTTCGCAGGCAAGGACGTAAGTGGCAGCTATGCTGCATTCGGTGAAGTCTTTTCACGTACATTCGCTCCTGTTCTAGTTACCCTCCCACTGCAGGAGACTGGGCAAGTCATGCGAAGCATCCCTAATTATGAAGTCACCTAACCTTTCCAAAGGACTTTCTGATGGCTTCCTAACTACAAAGTGCAAGCAAGACAACCAGTATCTAAAAAAGGGTGTCACTTCAGAAACCTACAAAATGGCAGCTCCTCTTCGAAGTCTTGTTCGAGGCAACACCCGCTTGCAGGTGACTAAGCAAGGATCTGGCAGTTGGGGCGTAGAATGGAGCACCCTTACACCCACCCTACTACTCCAAGCATTGAATCAAAAGAGCCTGAATGATCATCCCTCAAGAAGTGCCCTATACTAATGACTCAACCATAACATTAGCCAGGGTCCCTGCATCCATCTTTCTGTTGGCTTCCTTGACGTCCTGCTGCAAGGGGCTACTGATCAAGGCTTGGAGAAGTCTGGGGGGGCTGGGGTTTGGGACTTTGGGCGCTGGGCTTTAAAAACCAACTGTAAAGTCTGAGACTTAGTGTTCCGGGTCTCGTCAGGATTTTAGGATTAAACGGCTTCGGCTCAGATGTCCGGCTTCGGGGGTTGGTAGGCCGCAGAACTTGAAGGCTGGCGGGCTGAGGGCTTGGGACTTTGACCCTGAGAGGATTGAGGTCAGGAAATGGAGCAAGGCGGTGCAAGCCCAAGTTAAAGGATCACACCCAAGAGTCCAGCTGCCTGAAAAAAAATGCAATCTGGACACAAAATACCCGTTCTATGTACAAATGCATTTTGGCCTAAACCCTTTGCTATTTAGGTACTTTATGCTGCATGGGCCCAGGGGTCTAAAGTTTAGGGCCTGCCAAGGGTCAAAGCCCCTTTCTCCTGCATCAGTACTGTAGCTCTCATTTGACTACACGGGGCATGCACTTTTCCTTCCCACGATGCCTGCAAGCCTTCAACTTCTTGCCTTTGCCATGAGAATCCTGTGACTTTGAAGCGCAGCTCGTTTTTAGACTCCTTCGGGGAGGCTCGGGGGCCGACTGTCCTATGATTCTCCTACGTAACACGCCTCTGGAAACCCCAAAGTCCATGTAATTTTCCAATGTCTTTTCCGTTTGATTCATCCACTAGACCCCTAAATCCTAGATTCGAACTTAGACATCCCTACTTGGAAAGTCAGGGGGACTTAGTGAGCAGGTCAAAGACCACGTACAAAATCATATAGTAATCCTAGTGATCTCCCTTGTCAACCTACTCACTAAGTCCCCTAAACCCTAAACCCTATACTCAAAACAATGATGTAGTTCCTAAGTAGTTGGGGGAATCTACCCTAGATACTGCACGGAATTTCGGGTGCCGGGCACACAGGCAGATGCCCGCCGCCCTGGACCGTAGTCCTTTTCCTCCTCCAGTTGATACTTTGTACCTGGACCCCCAAAAGGATGTAGAATAAGGTCTGCTTTTAGGGGTCTTGGATCAAGAACTTAACTATTTTGGGGAGCCAGGTACTTGAAACAAATGTCTTGAAACGGATGATCTTGGCAGCGACATCGCTTTCAAAACTCGCAGGTCCTGTGTCTCACTGCCTCTCAGGCTCATGCAGACTTGGGTACTTCCACCAATCGGGAGTCCACCTTGTATCCCAGACGGTTATACATCCTGATTGTCATTAACATGTGGGATCCCAGAAACAGACTCCAGCTTCAGGAAACCCACGCTTTACACCAACAGAAAGATTTATTCAAAAGAATGAATTCCTCTGCTGCGCGTCCAGGTAAGACCAGCCAAAAACGTGGCTGATAGGAAGCACAAGCAGGCTTGCAAACTTGTCGCTTGTACTTGGAGGGTCTTATGGGGCACTTAGTAAGTGAGTTAATAAGGGAGAGAACTAGGTTTACTACATGGGTAATAAGGGTCATCAACCTACTTACTAAGTCCCCCTGACCCTCCAAGTAGGCTACGAGTGCCCCTGTCACATCCAGGGTGTGCTTGACCAGCCTGCGGCGCCAAACGTGCTAGGCTGGCTCTCACGGATAGTAGCTTTTCTCGAAAGGCCAGTTCACACAGCCCACATCGGAACAGTAACTCCCACAGTCATAGTTGTAGCAGTTGCCATCTGCTCCTGAGCATTCATAGCAGTAGCAGTAGATGTCCAGCCCGCTGCAGCTCTTGCAAGGGTAGCATCGACCGCCGGACTGGCAGCTGTAGCACTTTCCATCTGCTGCAGGGCAGCAAGGATCGCGGCCTCGCAAGTTCTGATCCACAGCATCCGCCTTCACTGGTGAAGTGATGGTGCCATTGGCTTCTTTGCCAGGCCCAGTCCACCAAGTTGCCACGTTGCTGACGCCTGTACCTTTCTTAATCCTGCCACGCCATCCCGCCTCTAGCTTGGAAACATTGCCGCTGCTCACATCTGCGCAGATGCTCTGCAAGCAAGCAGAGAACATCACGAGAAGAGCAACCTTCATCTTCGCTGAGAATGCTAGGCAGGGATGTCAGGGCACAGGGGCTCAAAGGCTTGGGCAATTGGAGACGCCTGCGTGTGCTTGCATCTACTCAAGCCAGTCAAGGGATCCATTCCTTCATTACCTACTCTAAGCGCAATGCTTTGACGCGTGCTTATGCGTCTTGGCCGCATCGCCTAAGCACAACAGTTGATCATGGCCCGTCCCAGGACGAATCATCGAACCTCGCTGGCACTAGCCAGACGAGGCAACATCATACAGGTATGCAGAATTACAAGGAGGTACAGACACTGTCTACACACATTGAACTCATTGTATCCGACCTCTGCATGGCACTGCTGAAATGAGATCTGACTAACTACATTAGACCTATTCTGAACCCCCAAAGCGAGACCCGAGCAAGCCCCAAATGCCAAACGGCCTCAACAAGCCCTGAACCCCAAAGCTCAAGCTGCCCTGAAACCTCTATGGACCCAACAATCGGCTCCTATTCTAATTGCATGGTTATAGGGGTCCAGGTATGTGTAATCCTGCAATGACCTAGAGCTTTATGAATCATACTTACTATTCTGCATACTTTTGGGGGCTCAGGTAAATTGACCTAAGCCGTAAACCCTAAACCCTAAACCTACTCTCCACCCTGCCTGTGTTCGCAATCGCTCGCCACGAAGGTCGGTCCAGGCCAGACCGCTTTGGGAGGACCAAAAGTCCCTGGGGAGATCTCCTGGCACTTAGGGTTTCAGGTTATGTGGGGTTAGGGGTTTAGGGTTTTGGCTTTGGGGTTTAGGGTTTAGGATCTAGGGTTTAGGATTTCTCCTAACATTTCGGCTTTGTTGGTGGAATTGGGGTTTGGGGTTTAGGGTCCAGGGTCATAGGAGGTAGAGCTTCGAGGTTAGGGAGGTCTCCTGGCACTTAGGGCTTCGGGTTCTGGGGATTCAAAGTTCAATCAAGGCTTGGGCTCAGGGTTTAGAGCTAAGCATTTAGGGTCTGGCGACTTCAAAAGCTTCGCTGTGCGCCTTGAGGAGGAACTTAAAGGTGGTCCCAAGTCTTGGGCATACCCGTCTAGGTAAAAAAGTTGCTAGAAACCCTACGAACTTCATAAAGGATTTCAGAATACAACGCCCGCCCAGAGGCCTGCGATGGTTTCTCGAAATAGGGGTGCCCAAATGAAACAACGACATATGCATTCGGATGTCACGAATAAGAGTTCTGCAGGAGTATTTTGAGAACTTCCCCCTGGTTCATGCCGCTGTGAGAAGCCAAAAGCGCAGTTCAAGCTGAAATATAGTTTTCCTGCTGTGCACGACTTCTTCGACTGTTCGCCCTGCATCAGCATGTGCAAGTTGAGGCTCATGAAGTGCTAAAGACTGTGAGGAATTCGGCTCAGCCTTCAAATTGCCTGTCTGGGATGTAGGCTAGTTATCACCCAATATTCCACACTTGGCGGCTTCTATTGGTACGGAACCCAACAGTGCACAGCTGCTTCTGTCCCCTATGTGCAAACAGAAGGGCCTGAGGCCTCAACCAATGAACCTGCACATGCATCTCTCTATATGAAAGCCCCCAAACACCATGAGCCCCAAGGAACCCCAAACAGTAAACACACCACCCTCATCCATGAACATTAAAATACATCCCAAATACCAAGAAGCCCTAAAACTTTCGGGTAGGGAGTAGAAGGAACATGTTCAAGAAAAATGCCCACCGTCAGTCCTCCTTCGCGTCGCGCCTCGACTACTTCGATGGGCCTTGGTGGTTCAGGGTGCAGGGTTCGAGGTTGGGAGTTAGACTTTCGAAGCTGAGGATTTCAGGTTTCGGGTTCAGGGTTGAGGGGTTGGGTTTAATTATGGGCTTTGGACTTGGGATTTAGGATTTAGGCGGCCTCATGGGTCCGCGGTATACGTAGGGAACGAGCCTTTCGAAAGGTAGACACCCTCGAGATTCCCCAGCCTTAAATGACAGAATGTAATAGGGTTTCTAAGAGCAGCCCTAAACCCTAAACCCTGTAACCCTCGACACACAGAAGGAATCCTGTGCTTACAGCCCAAGGGTCCTACCTGATGTGGTAGGGATAGTTGGTATAGTCCCCCTTAGGTACATAGAATATTGGGCTTTATAGGGGTTATATAACGATAATGAAAAAGAAATTGGAAACTACTATATTATAATAGAAGTGTTCAGCGTTTTCATACCCACTATATGTTCATTCAGGAAACTGCCGGGGTCTAGCCCAAGCAGAATTATCTCATGCCCTCATCCGCAAACCAAACCCATGGCAAACTCTGGAACACAACCTCCCCAGGGGCTTGGGCAGGACTTTACACTTTGTCCAAAGTCATGAGTCGGAATGAATGCGTAAGGGATGTAAGGCCTAGCGCTTAGGATGTAGGGCTTCCAGCTTGGTGGTGTTTTTTTTGTTCGAATGGACAGCTTTCAGAAGGACGCGGGCGACCATGCAACCCTCTACACTCCATGCCATTTGAAGCCAACTGGAGAAGCGCTTAAAGTCTCTACCCAGGCAGAAGCTTGCAAGAGCCGTTTACACCACCTAGAATCTAGAAGAGGCTAGAACAAATCCATCGCATCAGCACTCGACAAAATCACCAACAACCTTGCAACATTGACGAGTTTCTGTAGAGGCATGTAAACCAAAACAAAGCATGCAAAGCGAGCCAATGCCAACAAAACAGTGTAAGACGGCAGCCTTATAGTGCAAAGCAGCAGGACTCAAGCAATACAAGCACGTTTGCAGATCTAGACCCTAAACCGTCCTCCACCGCCACCTACTGAAGCCCAAAGCCCCGTACCCCTTCCCCCAACTCCCCCTTGCCAGGCTTCTGACTCACCATGGTCGCCAAAACGGACGACGCCAGGCCGAGACGCGGCGGTACCTGGGCTTCAAAGCTTACTTTTAAAGGGGGATATAAGGGTTATATAGGGGTATATTGGGGTTATATAGGGATAATGGAAAAGAAAATGGAAACTACTAATTTAGGGTTTAGGGCTTTAGGGCGAGCCTTACCATCAGACCATTCTTGAGAGTGCCCTCACCTTGAGACATCCCACATGAGTATACCATTACAACACAACGAAGCCTCCGCATGATACTGATACAGGCTACTGCGAGCTCAAAGCTGATTTTCTAGACCGCGAAACACTTAGAAAAGCCCTTTGATCCCGAACCTCTGTACAACCTTTCTGTTCCCCCAAAACCCCTTTTGAAGGGACCTACTTAAATTAACCTCAATAGTAGTTTGCTTGGTCCTTTCCATTATCCCTAAACTGTATTTTTGGAGCACCTACAAATGCCTACATCATCCTCACACACACACACACGCACACACCTTCTAAGGCTCTCAGGCCTCTATCCGAAAACAAGCTTTAATCCTCGAGCCCAGATTCACCCCAAACCCATGATCCATGGGGCTCAGAAGAAGGATCCCCTCAAATGCGTTCAGCACTAACCCAGGCCTTAAACCCCAAACTATACCTCAAACCCCAAACCCTAGACCTTAAACCCCAAACGCGAAACCCTTTAATCCAAACCCTAAGCCCTATAATCCAGACCCTCAACCCTACAATCCAAACCCTAAACCCCAAACCCCAAACCCTAAACGCTATGCCTTAAACCCCAAGCCCTAAACCCTACAATCCAAACCATAAACCCCAAACCCTAAACCGCGTGGGGAAGTTTCCGCAGCAAGTGAGGGCCGAGCCCACGTCAGCTTTGGGCCTGGGCCAGCTGATCCTAAGAGTTGTGCTGTGAACTCATAGCCCCCCTTAAGTGGATAGAATATGGCTTTGGGATGCTTTGGGTATAGTGTAGTATAATAAGATCCCCATATATATACACCCCATATTCTATGTATTAAGGGGGACTACAGGTGTACATGGAACCCAAAGTGTGTAGAATGCAGGTCTTTTTGACTAGTTCTGATGATTTCGGGTCACTACTTTACCTACTTTAGGGGTTCAGGTTGGGCTCAGAGTCTAGGGCTTCGCATCTAAAACATATAAAAACCTTTAGCCTGACTTGCGGGTTCAGACTCTAAGATCTCATGGTTTGGGAAGCAACAGGTTGGGGTTCGGCGTCTTTCTTGCTAGTTCATGGTCAATGGCTCAGGTCGCTGAGCTCAAGAGCTTGGAGAGATGAAACGAATCCTTCCATCATGGGAATCATTGCTGAAGCCCCGCCTTAAGACCCTGCACCCCTAAAGACACCCCAGCCCACATGACAAGGGCGAACAACCTCCAACAGGGACTGGTGTTTCCCTATGGGGTGGGGGCTTCCTCAAGAGAGGGTCCGCAAAGAATCTCACGGTTGTAATAAGATGAGGGTTCAGTGCCAGTTCAGGGTACAGTTGATCCTCAGTTGCTTCCGTCCTTCTACACATTCCCCAGACTGATTCCTGACCCAAAGCTGTAGAAGAATCAGCGAGCAAATGGCTATGCCACAGAGTAACCTGAACCCCCAAAAGCTACGTAAGTAAAACCATGGCCCAACACCCTTTAAAACAATAAGCACGGCCGAACATTCTTAATATTTAGGGGCCCTCCAAGAAGGTTTCCTCTCAACTGCTTATGACGCCTGCTTTGGAGAGGTCACAGGCAACTGCATCTTCAGCCCTGCCTGAAGATATGTAAACACATGGGCATGTTCGACTGGTTTTAAGGCTTATGGGCCATCATGTTCCCTACTTTTGGGGTCCTTTAGAACCTATAACCCTAACCTGCCTAAACCCTAAACCCCATACCCCAAACCCGAAACCCTAAACCGCAAAGCTGAGTTTGCAGCTTCGAGCTCGTCTTTGCTGCCGCGCCCAATGCCAACACCTCAAAGATCCAGCTTAAAACAGGTCCAATGTTTAGGGTTTAGGTTTTAGGGTGTAGGGTTTAGGGTTTAGGGTGTGCAATGCAAATTGCGTCTTAATATCGGGGGGCTCCGAGGGACTCCAGGGGATATAAGGGCCACTTAGTAGGAACGGAAAAGAAAACGGAGACCATTACATTATTTAGGGCTTAGGGCCTAGGGTTTAGGGACCTGCCGGTAGAAGATGGGAATTTGGGAATGATTATCTGGCTTCTAGGATTGTTAAAACCTACTTACGAATTTAGTACGCCCCCACGTGCTGAGTCATCACCTCAATTCTATAGTAAGAACCTGTTTAGTGGCACAAGAAATCCTGATGGGAGGAAGTGTCATTCTGCCCCGGACGGTACTGCCGACGCGCTATGAACTGCATGCCATGCAATGACTCGGGGGACTGAACATATTGCAGGGAGAACTTAACTCGTTGATCAAGACATCTTCTGCAGCGCGGTTGATAATAAACCGTTTGCAAGGCCCAAATACGTTATACAACTACTCGGAAAACCTAAGCTCAGGCAGGGTTCCTATCATCAACAGCACTAAACGCTAAAGTTTTGAGGGAGCCTTGCGCTTGTGTGGTGGTCTACTCATTTGGGTGTTTGAGGGTGTAGCTCTCTAGGAACACGTCTGAGACACTGCAGGCAGAGCTGCCCTGAAGTTGCGAATTGTAGTTCCCATAAATGCGGGGACCCAACTATAGACACAACAATGTTGTAACTATAAACCTTACTGTAGGCGCCCCCCCATAAGTTACCCCGTTACCCCTCATTTGGGAAAACCCCCAAAGCCTGCTGGAGCCCCGTCCTTGGCTTTCACACTCTCAGTGCCTTGGGTCAGCTTGTAACCGGGCTGGGTATGGAATAACACTTATTTCGACAAAATCTGGTTTGCATTGGCGGCAACGCGAGCCGTAGCCGGTCCGGGACTCGGACGTTGTGGCCGTAGATATCCGTAACCTGCGAGTGGCTACCACTTTACGAGACTGTTTCAACTCCAGATTCTGCTCCGGCAAAGAGCTGTGTGCAATTGCACAGTCGACAGGACATCAAACTCAGCAGGCAGAGGGGCTTGGGAGCTTAGGGGGTTGCAAGATGCTGAATCCAAAGCCTGCCAGAGAAACGGCCGAGTGCACTGCCCTCTCCAACTGCTAGGCGTCTTCTCTCAAGAGTCTCGTTCTTTTGTCTCTTGCAGCCGTTGCTCCGTCCAAGTCATTGCCTAGGTTCATGAAAGCTAACCTTGCTCATACCAAGTTCCAGGGCTTCAGACCCAAGGACGGTGCAGCCACGGAGCCAAGGGGGGCTTGACGTTTAGGTTCTGTGGTTTGATTGGCTCAACCAGAAAACTTGTTTGCGGTGAGCCAAGAGAGCTAGCTTGGGAAGGGCAGACCTTCTATGGAACTCTTGGAGCTGATCTAGGGGGCCGTAATTGACTCACCTTCTATTGAACTCTTGGAGCTGATCTAGGGGGCCGTAATTGACTCATGATGACTGGGCTGGGCGCAGATTACAACTTACTTCGCTCTCCCAGATATCACGTATTCTACTCTCCCAGAATTGTGAATTGACCCTAAACCCTAAACCTGAATTGCTCAAACAAAAGAATTTCAGGATGCTGCTTGCCCGGTGTGGGTCAGCAAATGCTTGTGAGAACTTGCTACGCTACCCATCTGATGTGCAGCTACAAGCATCCTGACTCTCACCTGTGCATGGTTTAGGGGCTGCTGAAGATTTCTATAAAGGTAGAAGCCTCAAAACCGAAGTCTGTGTATGATGTGGGGTTTAGGTTTAGGACCAGCAGGTGCAGATGCACTGCGCTTTGTTTCCACATGCTTTGCAGCACTCATGTTGCATACTTGAAGCCCACCCTCCCTTTCAACAGCACTATTCTTCTGAATTCTGGGAGCTCTAAGCAAACTGAAACCCACCAAGACCCATCGTTTTGAGGAAGCGATCGCGGTCTTGCAATAGGACTATCCAAGGTGTGGAGAAAAAACTTGCAAATAGCTAGAAGGTATAGGAGCTTCATGTCGGGCTTAAACATGACGAATGCCTGCTCCGGGCGCTCGGGTATGACAACAAAGGATTTTTTGAAGCCGCACCACGTCCTCTCAGTTGGGTAAATGCTACCAATAGAAGGACTACAGCCCCAAAGCAAGCACGTAGACCTGAAGCAGCAAAACCACCAAAAACGACCGAAACCCATCCGGAAACCTCATCAGCTCCAGACCCTAAACCCTGAGTCAGATCGGATTTCAAGAGGTCAAGGCCAGGATGCCAGGCTTGAGCTGCTCATAGCCCCGATGTTCATGCTCTGCTTTTTTGGTCTTAAGGGCCCGGGGTCACTTTCAAGGGCAAACAAGGCAAGAACAAGTCCTGAGGCCTAGGCGTACATCAGCAGTTCTCCTTCACAACCTTATCGCCCTTGAGAGCGATCAAAGCGCCGTCTACGCTCGTGCTGACAAGGTCTAGGCCTTGAAGCTGCTGCATGACTGGGGACAGGTCCTTTAAGCTGCCTTGGATCTCCTCGCTGTAGAGGCACAGCACTTGGAGTTTATCCATCTCTGACAAGCTTTCCACGGTACCGTCGATATAGCGACTGTGCAGCGACAGCTTTCTCATGTATCGCATCCCCTGCAATGCCGACAGGTTGCCATCGATGTGGGGGCTGTGGAGGATCAGGCGCTTCATCGGCCTCAGGACCAGCAGGTCCTTCAGGCTGCCACTGATCTTGGTGCTGTGGAGGCTCAAGGCGCCCAAGTTCTTCATGTGCTGCAGGTCCCTTAGAGTACCAGTGACCTTGATGCTGTGGAGGCTCAGGTCTCCTCGAGCGGCTGCAGGTCTAGCAGGCTGCCACGGACCTTGGTGCTGCGGAGGCTCAATTCGCCCAAGTTCTTCATGAAACGCAGGTCCGCGAGAGTGCCAGTGACCTTGATGCTGTGAAGGCTCAGGTCTGTTATCTCCTTGAGGGGCTGCAGGTCCTGCAGGCTGCCACTGATCTTAGCGCTGTGGAGGCTCAGGTGCCTCAGGTGCCTCATGCTCTTCATGTGACGCAGGTCCGTCAGAGTACCAGTAATCTCGCTGCTGTGGAGGACAAGTTGCTGTATCTCCTGCCGCAGCTGGTCCCTCGCGTCCTTCAGAGTGCCATTGATCTCGCCACTCTGCGGCTCGCGGTACTGAATTTCATTCAAGTGCTCCAGGTCCTGTAGGCTGCCAACGATCTTGCTGCTATGGAGGGTGAGGTATTCTATTTTCAACGGCTGCAGGTCTGCCAGGGTGCCCGTGATCTCGTTGCTCTCAAGCCACAAGCGCCACATCCTCTTGAGCGGCTGCAGGTCCTGCAGGCTGCCTCTGAGATTCGCACTCCTCAGCAGCAAGCTTTTCAACTCGGGAAGCAAGGCCAGGCCGTCGATATTACCATCCAAGTAACCGTCCAAGACATGCCCTCCCAGTCGCAATGGTTCTTCTTCTTTGCGTTCGTCTCGAAGTATTCATGGCCAACCCCCAGTCGTTGCAGGGCTCGCCGGAGCAGCTGCTCCCTCTCTTTGCCTTGGGGTAGTCTAGCTGAACGGAAACAGCGCTGATAAAAGTCATCTTTTCTAGTCGCTCTTCACACATGTACATGTGATGGACGGAGAAAGCAAAAGTACATGCAGTACATCGTCGGTGCCTGTTTTGAATGCCTGGTCCCGCAGGTGCAACGCAAGTCCCCGTCCCTGCCCAAGTTGAAAGCTCGTGACGCCAAACCGCTCGGTATTGCGACCAAGTACTTTCAGGGTCGGGGGGACGTAGTAAGTAGCTTAACAAGAGGATACCTAGGATTATTATATGGGCAATAGGGATTATTCATAGTAACCTAGTTGCTAAGTCCCCCTGACCCTCCAGGTAAGACCTGCTCTTCTTCCGACCTAATCTTACTGAATGCAATGCTCCCTTCAGCAGCCTAGCTTGCTCTGAGCTTAGCATGAATCCTACAGAACCCTGTAGAATATGGGTTACCGAGTATACTCAGTTTTGCGCGTATATAGAAGCTGAGCAATCATGTTGTGCAGGTAGTGTGGTCTTCCTTCACGGGTATGGACTTTTCCCGCCAGAACTACGAGTGAAATTAAATTACAAGAATTGGGGCCTGTAAGGCTGAAACCAAGCTGCAATCCGGTGCATCGTCCTTTTCTGCATCGCCGTTTTCCAAATCAACCTTTCGTGCATCGCCTCTTCCCCACCACCTGGAGCTCGCCTCCAGCTCCTGACAGCAGGTGTGAAGCTACTTGTACATAAGCCGAAGTCACGACAGTGATGTCAGCCCAAGTGACCAAGACAAGAAGAGGCTGAAGTTGTAGGAGAACTTATGAAAGGCTTCAGCTGCTTTATAGCCGGAACCCTAACGGGCTTAACCCGCAAGATTCGAAGCAAACAACGTATACATGGCAAGAGATTGCTCTAATATCCAGGCCGAGCTGCTACCAGATCCCCTTCTTGCTCCCGTTCCGAAGTAACCAGTAGCAAGGCCAGGAAGGCCGCCCAAAGCCGCAGTGCCATCATTGCGTTTGGCTTTGCGATTAGAGATTAAGGTCTACATGCTGTTAAGGGGTTCAGTGCTGCCCATGCCGCAAATCAAACGGCAAAACAAGACTGATAACAGATATGTATCCAGGTGGCTGCATGGAGGAAACATTTATCTGATGGCCTTTCAGAATGCCAGCAATAGAGAGACGTATTGCGCATGGATATCCTCTTTCAGGGAAACTGGCATTCCCTGCTGCGACATACAGCTAAGGCAGGGTGTCTCAGCTGCTCTTGGCATACTTCGCCATCTGGTTATGTGCTTGTTTAAAACGAAGTAAAACGAAGGGGTTCGAGTACGATTGCAAGAAATAGTATGAGTACTTGGAGCGATACAGCTATACCATATGAATGAATAAACCATATGAATAACCACCTTGAACAATATAAGTGCTGAGGAGAAAGCAGAGAAGCTGCTGAAATCTGCTGGTAATGCCCGTTCCAGCTCCAGTGCCTCCTCCTCCTCCTCCTGCTGCTGCCGCTGCTGCTGCCGCTTCTGCTAATGACGCCGACGCCGCCGCGGTTGCTCTCTGCTTTGGTAAGCGCGTATCTTGCAGCATGAGCAGCATGGCAAACTAACAAGGCCACTTTTCTAGCCTGAAAGATACAAGTCCGTTAGGATAGCAGGGAAGCAGTTTGCTTAAGCTACTGTTTACACATGAGGATAATGGGTACCCTTACTTGAAGGATGGGGATAAGAGGGATCTTAAATTCAAGGAACCCAGATCGACCGTCCAATAGATACTCTACAAACGACGTACACTCCCCCCTAATATTGCACACATAGATAGTGGAATTACTTTGGGGATACCCCTCAAACCTAAATACCAGAGTAGGTTCAACTTTCTTGTCCATTCCCCCATGTAGCCCTAACTTCCATTTCATTGCCTGGTTGACGTTCCATTCTACTCTCCATTGTTCCGCTTAACTCCATATGTTCTTAGATATAGCACTTCAAAGGTAAGTGGGGCTTAGTAAGTAGGTTAATACGGGCGACAACTAGGGTGAACTCATGAGCGATAGGGGCTTTTGAAGCACCTACCATGCCCTCCCTGACCCTAAACCCTAAACTCTAAACGCTAAGTATTCTACTGGTTGCCATTTTTTGCATTACTAAGTCCTTCCGACCCTCCAACCCTAAATCCTGAACCCCTGAACCCCGAACCCTAAACCCTGAAACCTAAACCCATAAAACCCCTGAACCCTAAAACACCTCAAACCCTAAAACCCTAAGGATCTCCAGCAGCCTGTGGCTCGAAGCTCTCGAATGCGGACCTTGCTTTTTTTCTCGGAGCGATGGCTGAGACCGGAAAGAAACCACCCAAGCGCCAAAGAACAAATGAGCTATGGTCTAGACTCCTAGTATCCCCCCTTAACAACCCCTATAAGGAGTCCCCCATATAATCCCCCCCTATAGCCCCCTTGAAGAAGTTCAGACTATAGCTCAAATGATATTCTTAAACCCTAAACCCTAAACCATATTCACATCATCATGGCAAAGTCTCCGGCAGAGTTGACACGTCCATTGAAAACACTTCAGAGCTCGGTGTTTGCAAGCAGATCTTCTGCTGGGCTGGCCAAGCTGCAATGCTTGCACTGACACCTTCCACGCGGATTCCCTTTACCTGGGACTCCGTCCTGTTGGGCTCCAGAACCCCAATCAAATCCCCCAGGCCATCCTTGGGAGTGACGTAGATCCGGTCACTCAAAACAGCAAAGCCACCCCAAGTGACAGCTTCGGCCAAATGGGATGTATCTAAAGAACGGCATTTCTGCATGCCAGTGTCTACTACTAGGATTCTGCTAGCACCTTCTTGTGCGGCATACAAATGGTTGCGGAAGCCCACCAATGCCTGGATACCTTTGACCTGTGTGCCGCAGGCGGCCTCATCAAGATTCAGGCCTCGAGTCCCCTGTGCTTTGGAAAGGCCCACACGAGCCAGAACGTAGTTTTTTGGCCCCTCGGTTTCAGGCAATCTTCCTGTAGCGCCCAGGAAAATTGCCTGCTCAAATCTGCAGCCTACCTCCACCTCCATTGTAACAGAAGTCGCACCTATGCACAACCGGGGTTTAACTTGGGCTGCCCGCTCTTCACTCTCAGAGATCTCTGACACTTTGAGAAAGTGGATACAGAACTTAGAGGCAGTGCTGGTCAGGAACCAGAGATGCTCATCATCCCATAGGATGCTTGTTCTCACCTTTGGCTCCTCACTGAAGCCTTGCAAAGATACGTCAGAGGTGTCTAGAATCCCCTCGCGCGGGGTGATGATGAGAATGCTTCGTAAGTCTTCATCCACTGCGAAGGCCCTGTCATTCCCAGGCAATAGATACTTCCAAGCAATCTTCGACATGTCCGGTTTTGCCTCGCAATTCTCTGTGTCGGAACACGACTCCTTGATGTATATCTCAGTCACATCAGGTTCGCTGGAAGTATCTCCTGGGTCATTGTTAGGAGAAGTCGAAAATCATAGTCCTTTGTTGTGTTTCTAATTTCATAAAAGATCAAACTTTCATTTCAACCATGCCGCCGTTTCCTGGCCGTATATCCAGCAGGCGCAAGCCGTCGTTGTTCGTATCCATCCCGATGAGGCGGCTGCCCACAGAGTCCAACTCCACAGTGCTCTGCCTACCCTGTGCCAATCCTCAGTCCCTACGGGCAATGAGGGTTTAGGGTTTATAGGGTCTAGGAGTCTAGGAATCTAGGACGACTCAAGACAAGAAGTGCCCATGTACTTTGCAGGACCTAGAATCTCTCGGTTGGTGGTTGGCAGACTTTGCCAGTGACGTTGAACTCTATGCTTTGCCGAAAGCGCCAGCCTGACTCCCTTTCACACACGGGAAATTCACAGAAACAGACTCTGAAGCTATGATGGACCTTCTTGTTCGCCAGGGGGAACTTCAAAAAGGCGACGGTGCGGTCGTCGCTGGTCTCCATAGGCGTGAGGATGTCAATGTCTGACGGAACGCCGCCATCGAAGTATTTCTTGCAGTGATACTTGCTGGGCACAATGAATGCACCATCCTGACTTGCTACTGAAAGGGAATGGAGTGATTCATACCTGGAACCCCCTAATTGTTGTTCGGCCCTACAGCCATTCCTGGCTAGCAAAAGAAGCTTTCCACGGTAGGAAAAGATGTAATGAAGGACGTGTCACATCACACTATGATTGTTTCCAAATTACAATGATTCCCATTTTCACTTTCTGTTCTCTTGACAACCTCACCTAAGCCCCATCCCTCCGCCAAAAAGCATAATACATAATGCCAAAATGTAATAACCCGATCTTATATCATAGTGCTACATAGTCATGCTACAATGGGAAACCACCTTCATGATTCATTATTAGGGGGTTGGGGAAGGTGTGTCAGTAGGCGAACGGGGGTAACAACAGGCAAGTTCCTCTGGCATAAACTTTTCACCCTGGAGCTTGACGGTCACCACTGGCACAAACTCATAGAAGTCACCCGAGAGAGCCTGGCTTGCTGTAGGAAACCAAGCTGTGACCATAAGGATTTGGGCTTTAATCCGAGGGTCAGATCAATAAAAGGGACCACATTTAACGGATTTTTTTGAAAAAAAATCCAGGAACCCCAATCATTCTTTTAATATGGCGACCTCCATTTCTTATTCTGGGGGGGGGGGGGTGGGGCGGGCCCCCACCCAAATTAATCAGACCCTAGGATTAGGTTTTTTAACGATTAAGTGTTAGAGGATTCAGGGCTAATCTAGGGTTTAGTCAGTTTAGTCTCTGGAAATAAATAGTAGGGAAATCACCTAGCACCGAAACTTTCTTGCAGGTCATTAACAGCAATCCAGGAGCCCATTGTCCACATGCGACCTTCTGGGCAGAGGCCTCGTGCAGCTGGCCAGGACCGAAGCGGGCCGCAGGGTCCTCAAAAATTTGCCCATGCTATGGTTCTGGATTCCTTGTATACTCATGGTATATAGGGCATCTCAAGCAGACCTGAGCATAGCAGTTGTAGTTGTTTAGGCCCTGTAACTTGGGGCGCTGTTTGTCATGCATGTATAGGGCTTATACAAGGGTAACAACAAAAAAAATATTTTCTAGCCCTGCAGTAAGGTCCTCAAAAAAGAGGCCTTCGGCTTCGGGCTTCTTGTCCCTCAGCGCCTTCTTTCGATGCTCGTCCGCGTCCTGGCAAGCATAGAACAGTTCACTGCAAGGACCTGGTCAGAAAATCACTCCTTTTTCTTATAGCCTGATATGGGTGGTTGTCAAAAATATGGTCCCTTTTGGCATCCCTATCATAATACGGCACCTAATATTTCGAGTACCCAACAAGGGACCATAATAATTTTGACAACCACCCATATCAGTTACATGTCTCCAACATATCAAAGGCTGCGAAACAGAACCTCTGCAGGATGCTCTGCCTTTGAGTGCAGTGGTCCTTGACCAAGCGTTTGAGATCAGAAAGTCCCGCTGGATGCGAGAGGGGGACAAGGAGGTCCACATACCTTGGCGTCTCTGTTGTTGATGCTTTAGTGTGCCCTAAGCTGCTGGGATCAAATCATACCAGCCTCTTCTGTTATTCCTCGCTGCATTACGAATGATGCTCACTAAAAAATAAGAATGACGATGACAAGAATAGCAACGATATATATGATATGATAATTACGGCTGCAACTTGGTGACCTCAAACTTCAGTCGAAACCTGCACCTTGCTTAGGAGGACATCCAGCACCCTGAGCTCAAACTACACCCTGTTGCCCTAGGCACTTTACTACAGTAATAGTTCAGCTACCAGCTACCACAACGCCCAAAACAAGGATCCTATGCTATCATTGTGTGTCTTGTAAGGTCCTCAATGTAAGGGTTGGGGTCACCAAAGCCCTCTTATCATTTACAGCAGTATACACTCCAAACTATGTCCTAAGCCTGGACACCCCAACTCCAATGTGGCACCCTAAACCCTGAACTCTACGGGCTAGACCCTTAGCTCTGAACCGATGGGCCAGAGTCTGCCCCAACAGTATAACCTCCATTGTTGTCTGAACCCTGAAATGCGCATCCCGACTTAATTCCACGCCCTCTGAAATACCACACACTAGTTTCCCTGATTTATCCTGCCCTGCACTGAAAGCCCTAAACTACAAGCTCGAAATGTAAACGTCAAGACCTACAGTCCCCCTTAAGTAGATAGAATATGGCTTTAGGTATACTATAATTGTGCCCTAGGGTCTGAATCCTAGTTCGGCCTTGGCACGGCGCGGACAGAGGCATCTTTTCTGGCAGGTTGGCTTCCTCCAGACTCCTGGAGTCATGGTGGAACCAAGATGCATCTACGGGGCTGTATATGGTATGCGCGGATGACATCGGACTAAGGTTTCCGGGCTTCCGGCGCTAGGGTGGGCTAGAATTATTGGTTTCTTGGCAGTAATCCAAGGAGACGATAATGCGAACATGCATACTCGGAAGTTTCGGGTGTGGACTGCAAGCAGGCAACAGACTGTGCTTGCAGCGAAACTGTGAGCAAATTGGAGGTCCTAGATGTCAAGCCATTATGCAGGATTTAGATGCAGTGCAAGTGTGAGACCTCGCGTATGTCCCGTGCATTGGTTTTCTGGGTTTAGTTGCCGCTTAGGGGCTGTTTGGTTTGGGCCCTTGTTAATTCAGTTGGGAATTACGCCTGATCCCGGAGTCTTGGGTCCGAGAAGTCACCCCCGCGAAGCAAACGGGGCCAGTCCTGGTGAATGACTTATCCAACATTTGACCGGTGCGCGTTGTATGTGAAATTGAACCTATCTTTGACTTCGTCTTTTTGTTTCGATGCAGGCGGAAACTTGTGCAACATGTAACGGGCCAACAGCACGGAGGCCATATGATGTTTTGCTAGGGACATTGGCTATATAGTCGTTGCTGCTCAGTTTCGACTGGGCACTAAATCCTTAACGGGGTTTTGATCTGACCTGGCGTTCGGCCTGCCTACTGCGCCTGAGGCAGGCGGGTTCAAGGACGTGACTAGTTACTGCAGGATGCCGCTTTCTCATCAGACCAATTTTGCGTTTCCTACACTTGGTAGGCCCTGTTAAGCAACTATTGGACTTTGCTTGGCCAAGGGAAGAGCGCTAACCTTCGCTTGTTTAATTTGGTTGCTAAAGGGCTGGCTGATCTTGTTGGCTGCTCTTCTGGGGTGGTTTTAGGATACACAACCCAGGACATGACTATTGCCCTTCAGGGTTGCTGCGCGTACTATCAGGCTGACCAAGCTGTGCGGGCCTTGCCTCATATCTTGCAGCAAGTGGGCCGGCACTACTATAACCACTCTGACCACTTCCCCCAGGCCCGAAGTTCCAGCGAACATTTCTGAGAAACTTGTGGCACTGGAATCCGTAGTTAACATCAACATATCAACAATGCAGTTTGTGGATGACGTGTCCTGCACAGCACGGCATTTGGAATCAATGAAGCCTGAAGAGCCGACCATGATGTTTGTAAATTCTGGCGGCACAGGTTTGCTGAAGGGAATAAAGGTAAGAGCCAGAGCGTGCTCTGTGTTGAGGCGCCGTGGAGTGCATTCCTTGTCCGTTCCTTCAGGGCTCCGTGCCGTCCATGTTGGTAGTCTTAGTAGACAGCCATCTCTCCTGCGAACTGTTGCTGCAAAGCTGCGTTGCTAAATACACAAATCAGGCAAAACTGCTCTGCACACAGCTGCGGGATAACTTTTTGAAACTACCTTTCCTAGTTCAAGAGTTGCTAAGGCTAAGGAGACTGGAGCCCAGTGCCGTTTTTGCAATAGCAGCAGTGGCAGTCATAGACAGGGTTGGGTTGCTACTGCCAAGCGTCTCGCTAAGACTCAATTTGGCTCTCAAAGACCTCTTGGGAATGTCAAGGGTCTCCCTTGGAGTGGGTGGCCGCAGCAGACTGATGCACGAATTGGCAGTAACGGAAAAGCTAAGCACGCAGGTGGTACTGACGGTGGCCATGGGGCGTGGTAGGGCTGTTTGCACCACGCCAGTATGAAGCCTGGAAACCCTTTTCAGCCGCTTCGTCGCTTAAAGGCCCTCAGTGGTTAGATGCAATTAAGCTTTTGTCCGATTTTATGGCTTGTGAGCGCGCGCTGTCTACTCTCCGGGCTGCAGGCCCGGAAGCGCCGAAGCAGGTTGCATGTTGCTAGAAGGTTCATGTCGTCAGGCCCGAAGGCTCGAGCCGGAGTGGCTCCAGGAACAAGCCAAATCCTGGTCCGTTGCGCGCTGTAGGCCTTGTCGCCCGAACCCTAGTGTGCCATACCTGGTCGCGGCAATTCCGGGCCAAGCTGTGTGGAGCAGGAGCCAGTGTCGTTACTGCCGTATGTGGATGCTGGCACGCCTCACGAATGTTTTTCCCTTTGTTATCCTGGCAGCAGCTGACACACCGAGGCAATTTGATGACTACCCTCTATGCAGACAAGCACCTCGGGGCTTAAACCATGTTCTCTGCGCTTGTGGCATAGCTAGCCCCTTGGAAAGGAAGTGCGAAACGCTCGTAGCAACACACCCAGACCCAGACAGCTGCTATCAAAGATCGCTTTCCTTGGCCGCATGGTATCTGCAACGTGGGATCAGCTAGGCAGGAGCAAAATCAAGCAAGTGGCTGGGCCCAGTCGGGTTTGGCAGGCGTGCTCAGAGGTACCATCACCCTTCACGCTGCAAACGTTGGGCTGTTGTGACGGGCTTCAGTATCGGGGGTTTGGGTTTGGTCTGTGCGTTGGTTGGGTGAGCTCTGCGGCTTGTGGTTGGTTGTTGTTGGTGCTCGCTTTGTGGTGAGGTGGTAGGCTGGAAACTCGCGGATGGGCTCTGTGTTGGTTGCTGGTCAACCTGCATCTGGGTAACAGTGAGGAGTAGCAGATATACCGCCCTTCACTTCGCGGCTTCTTTGCACCAAGTAAACCCATCTCCGCGTGTTTGCCCTGAGACTCCGCGGAAGAGTCGCTCTCACACGAGATGTGTATGGCCGTGTTGGGGCCAGCAAGCCACTGTCCTCCTAACAACAGGGCTTGTTGATGATCAAGCATTGACGCATGGGGTTCCTGATCCCAGGCAGCCCAGTGAATGCCTGGGAGGGCAGAGCATGCTAAGACTTAAGGGGTTCCAAGCTTCGTACAATTCTCGCACAGGAATATGAAAAGTACGAACACCAACCAATCCTTTAAAAATCTAGATTTCAAGTTGAAATTTTGGTGTTTCAGGTCTACATCAGATCTTCTTGAAGGTGCGGCGCTGGGAACTCAAAGGGATGGTGCTGATGGTGCTCCGCCTGCAAGACCACAGAAGGCAGCATTTCCTGCATGGCAACCTCTCACACTTAGCAACCTCTAAAAGCAAACCTTCCGAATTAGTGCATACCTGTATACCATGAGACAAGCGAGGACCAAGCGATCATCAACCAACAGAATTCAGGCCTAAGCCACTTCAGGCTTTCCCCACGACACCAAGGAACCAAAGCAAGGAGTATCCCACAGAAAGATGGGTCATCGGACTCCATGCGACACCAGCCAGTGGGGCTTTTAACACGCTTACTGTATACCGCTATAAGGCTCCCCAGGTTTCCCCGAATGTTTGACCTTTCTGTTTGGTGTCGGCATTCCTTGAGCAACGCCACAACGAACCTCTAAACCCTAAACCCTCATCCATGTTTTGCAGGCTTCCCCAGCCTACAGTGTTCCGCGTTGTAAGCTCTGCTCATGTCTGTAAGACAGTGATCCTGCATTTTTTCAACCTGTGGGGTAGCAATAGTGTATCTAACTGGACCCTATAGTTCCTAGGCATTCCTAGATTTTCCCGTGGAATCCTCAGGCAATCCTTGAAAGACAGTCCCACATATTTCTGTCCTTGGATTGATGTCGAAGCCGTACACTACCAGGTGGTTCACCTCCAAAAGCAAACGAACCCTAGACTTTGATTTTAAGTGACATTGTGACATGAGTCCTGAACCCTTGACCCTAACCCGTGTAGTGCTTTGGGCAGAGGAAACCCACATCTTTCAAGAGTAGATGCAAGCTAAGATCTAAATACCAGGAAACAAGGAATATCCCTACATCTTATAAGCAGATTTTCATGTGCGAAGTTGCCAGGAGTGTATCTTTACACAAGGCTTGTATAAGAAGGGTAAGGGTTGATACGGAGGCCCAACTGAAAATTCCTTAGAACAGCTTCTGTAGTCGGTCTGCGTCTACTGCATGCGGATGCTCGACTTCAGTATTGATGGTTGCAAGCAAAGCTGGAAGGGATGGTGCCCGTTGCGCCCCAGGCCCTGTCTTCCTGCTTCACAGCATTTCGGGAATGGCAAAGAAAATGGCAACATCCATAGTGCTTGGGGTTTGGGATTTTGCTTTCATCCGTGGTAATCAATACAGCGCTGGGGGAAACCAACTCTTGCACTTCAGATTATGCAACGAGCATTGTGGACGACACCGCACCAAGAGCAACCTCTGCTCGTGGACTAGTAAATTGTTTGCATCACGTAGACTCTCAAGGGAGAGTGCTAAGGTACTCATAGACGAAGCAAGTGCACCGGACATCCCGAAGCCCCTTTTAAGGGTTCGGGATTTGGAGCACACATGATAACCATGAAGTGAATTCGCTTCTGCTTCATGGTTGTGAGTAGGAGAGGAGGAAAGGATCCCCAGAATAGCCCCTGCAAAGCCCGATGAGGCACGAAGTGGTTTCCATGTTCTTCTCTATCCCTCATTCCCTACTGTAAAGCCAATAAGTCTGTGTACCTCTTCCTGGATTCCCTTGCGAAACTCTTCTGGCCACTTGAACTCCTGGCAAAAGGATCAACCGGAACAGACAGAACATGTGGAGATCAGCGGATGGCAAGAAACTCAAAGTATCCGTGCAGGTGGCATGAGCAACCCGCGGAGGCGGAATCTAAAGCTGCTTCCTGGGTCTTTCTGTGTCCATGCTGCAGCACTTTGCTTGTGCCCCAGCAAGATCTGCTTTTGGGGAACCATTCACTTTTTGCCTTCACTCGAGCAGCTTGTTGCGTGGGTCTACAGATGAGGCTTTGCATCAATACCAGCGGTATCGGCAGAGTCTTACGCAATCTTTCTGACCAACGGATGCAGGACTTGCCCGTATTTTGCATGTTACACTCTCTCATGAGGTTCTCCGACGATTTCAGGATGCTTGTGCAGTCTGCTCACACTAACCAAGTAGCATAGCTTCGAAGGGAGTCTCGGCCGGCTGAACGACTTTCACCAGGGGGCATTTTTTGCTTGCTTTTTGTTGAGAATGAGGAAGGAACAGAGCCAATCAAAGGTAAAGAACAAACGGAAGCAACAGAAGCCCCAAAAATGTGTGAAAGCGTAGCTGACTACTTGTGTTCCTTGTCACCACAAGGCCTTTCAAATGTAGGCACTGTTGGCCCTCCGAAACACCTCAAAAATCACGCGCTGCGGACCCCTCATCACAAAGCTACTGCGGGGCCCCAACACCATTTTGTCAAAGTGATAGCTACGCAGTTTAAGTCAAACGTGACATTCGGCGCCCTGCCCCAACGGGTGCTATGACACTGCACTTGCCGAACCCAAAACTCCCTGGGCGCTTGAATCCCGCAGCTCCTCCTGCTCACGCTCCATCATCCAATCAGTGAAGCTTTTCCTCTTGTCTTCCAATGCCTTCTTATGCATCGTCTCGTTGCCGGTGTGCTTCATGCGGTTGAAAGCCTGGCACAATGGCCAGATTCATTCAGGCTCCTCTATCCTGTGATACCGCAAGGCGCCCTGATATCACCTCGAAAGATGCTATTTCATGGAGAAAAATTCAAACTGGTGAAGACAGGACACGATGACCAAGTGCTCGTACAAGTGAAAGCCAAAGGTCATGCGAAGCTGACGGAAGATGTTGTTCCTCTCCTCAGTGCCTGCAAGCTCTTTGACACATAAGTCTGTGAAAAGTGCTGGCTCTGCTTTGGGAACTTTATGGTTCCAACAGCAATCGAGTGTGCAGTCTTATCCAGACTCTTCATGTGCTGTGCCTGCAGCCTGCTGACAACGATGGAGTTCTCCAAAAGGAGCTATAAACCCTAAACCCTAAACCGTAGTGCTGAAAGGCAGCCTCAGGACTTCACTATTGAGGTACTTGGGTGATTGGCCCGAGAAAATCTCTGAAACAAGCAACACTGATGGCACAGTGTTTTTGGTTTAGGGTTTAGGGACCATTTGGTGCTTTTGTTAAGGGTCGCTGGACATGAATTGCGTGGTCTGATGGGTCCCGCGGTATTGGCTAGTCCAACAGTCACTGACGGAAAGGTGCTAGCCCACCTCGTTGCCAGGCAGCATTGACCACCCAAACGATTCCTTGGAAAGTTCAGAAGAACTATATATGCATATCGCGACTCTTCATTATATTGAAGCTGATTTACCATGCTGTCAACATCTGCAAGTTCTTGATGAACAGAAAATCGACTAGGCCCGCACTCACAAACCACGCACAGAGACGCACACTGACTAGAAAGCTCTGAACCTCTGGCCCTAAACCCTAAACCCTTCGATAAATCACAAGGGCTCAACCATTATGGGAGCCTGTACGCAGCCCAAGAGCAGGTCAGCTCGAATTTGGGGTGTAGGGTTTAGGGTTAATTAGTGAATGCCAGATCCTGCAAGCGGAGGACCTACAAGAATCCGAAAAAAAAAAATGTATGTGGTCCATGTAGCTTCATAAGGTTTGTACCGGTCTAGGGTCTCCAGGTTCATCACGCCCGTATCGTTACAACCGCTTGCGCCTAGTTCCCGAGGTAAGGGGAAGGGAAACAAAGGCATGCAGGCATTGTCCATAAACAATGCAAGCAGCAACAGGGAAGTCCTTCTTAGGTGGACAGGTGTCGAGTGTTGAGATTTTAGTGCAGAAATGAGGAACCTGACGCCCGAGGAATTGCAACAGCTTAGGAAGCCTGAGAGCCTGAGGGGGGCAAAATTTCCTCACTTCCATAAGAATAGAGATCTTCTTAAGCTGAAAAATCAAGTATAGACCTGAGGAGACCTAGCATGTCCCCCAGATATCATATGCTCTACAATCTTCCCGCCATCATTACGAGACAGCTATGAGATAAGACAATACAAAATTAGCTCCAACGCACAGGAGGAGCCGCCAGTAAAGTGGAAGCGCGCTAGGACACCTAGGACCTAGGACGAACAAGGACTTTAAATATAGACCTTCTGAGCATGTCAGAGGGAAGCACATAGTATGGATTCCTTGGTCTTCATCTCGTCCAAGGGGCGATGCAGTGGGTTCTTCCTCGCCCCCTTATCCAGGAGGAATGTCCTGAGTCACGGCACTTAAGTTTCAATCACTCTTATAAGGAAGCCAGGTTATTTCATGTAGAATCGTATCCTAAACCCTAAACCCTAAACCCGAAACCCTAAACCCTTAACTTCCTGAACAGCAACCCGGGGTCTTGGTCTGGTTCCAAAGCTTATCGTCTTCTTCGATACCACGGGTGTCTCCTCTTCCAGGGGTGTCGATCCACTCCTGAGATTGGCCAAAGGGTTCCCAAACACTGGAGGTCTACGGTAAAGGACTGGATGAACCACCCGTATCATTCTTATACCATAGTTATACAAGGAATCTAGGACAACAATACTGGCAGCTCTTCAGGCGATTACATTACTTTTTTGGTTTCTACAAGATCGATACTAGCATTTGAGGGTATCTACGAGCGAATCCTATTTTTGAACATCTTTATTTGAGCTCCTGTTCCCTAGTCATACTCGAGTTGCACGAGGGAGTAAATTTCTGGAACTTGCGCCACAGGAGAGCTTGCTGTGCAAGCGGAACTCCATCTCTAATTGCGGAAGGGGTGGCTTTGCCTAGTTGGAGGTGGATTTTGAACCTAGGAAGGCTTCAGTGAGATATAGATTTGCTCCTGGCCAACGCGGTTCGGTTCTCCTCCAGTGGGGGACCCTAAAACCGCCTCAAAACCCTTAATATCCCTATAGTTAACACACAACCTGTACAGAACTCAGACCTCATCCTACTGTGGATGGAAAAAATCTTTGCTCCACCAAGTTTAGCCCGAATAATGGAAATTACAGCACTAAAGTGTTAATTAAGTGGTGCAAGATCACCCTTTATATGTCCCGCGGCAAGGGCTGCTTGCTGTGCATGCAAATATCCCGGATGTTTGCTTAGGGTTTAGGGTTTAGGTTTTGGGGTTGAAGTTAGCTTTCGAAACCCCAAACCAAGCGAAATCGGCATTGACGTTGATGAGTTTCAGAGGGCCAGGCACGACAGAAACTGCGCAATCAACATGATATAGCGTCTTCCATGATGTCAAACACTTAGCACGAAGATGTAGGGCACACTGTGCTATAGATGTGGACTACAACGTCATAAGGGAGTAATTTTGGAAAATATTCAGGCGTCTACACAAGCCAAAAAAGCATCATGGCAAATCAGGACTGGCCTGGAATGATGCCATCGTTTTCCGCCCAACACTGAAAACTAGCTTAAGACTGTAATAGGAGTGTTCATGTATTGCGGCGGCTATCGAGTTAGATGGCGCTGGAGGGATGGGGTTCGAAACTTTCAGACTTCACACGGCTAGAGGTCTCGGAGCCCCCTGAACGTTCCGCGGAGTTCTGCAATTGAATGCTCCTCTCGCACATCTGACATTCTTATTGCAGGGGGCTCCTGACAAAATTAAAGGAATTTTATCTTATCCAAACGGCCTTAGTTCTCAAAGTTTGACGATCGTGAGAAGCGATTGTGCAAGCAGCTCAAGAACTGCAACAACGCTGAGCGTAAACCCCAACCGGAAAAGAACACACACACACACACTAAACCCTAGCAACCGGGGCGCTATGGGTGGACCGGTTTCATCTCCAAAGGCATTCTTGTCGTCAACCACGATGACTTTTGAGGTGTGCG
Source organism: Symbiodinium pilosum (assembly GCA_905231905.1). NCBI lineage: Eukaryota > Dinophyceae > Suessiales > Symbiodiniaceae > Symbiodinium > Symbiodinium pilosum. Next base: position 59,134 of record CAJNIZ010010868.1, on the reverse strand, counting down.
ATGTCATCTTGGCACTCGTCTCGCACTTCCTTGCAGTCGCGGAACTGAGAACCCTACACCCTAAGCCCTGGACCCACAAAGTATGTAGAATAATGGCCTTTTGGGCTATATTTGGGCCATTATTTCACCTACTTGGGGGTTTAGGTAGCCCTTATTGCGGCTTTGGCATTAGCGGCTTCACACTTATAAAGGGGATGTATTGGGGATATATTGCGATAATGGAAAATAAAATGGAAACTACTATAATGGGTTATATATAGGGTTTATATATAGTGGTGTGTATTGGGATAATGGAAATTAAAATGGAAACTACTGTAGTGGTTTAGGGTTTGGGGTCTATAGTTCTTATCCTCATGGCAGGGCAACCTCACCCCTCTGATCCAACGCGAAATCATCAATTTATACCTGGTTGTTCCTCGCGCCTGCTAATAAACCAGTAGCGAGCACAACAGAAATGCTAGCTTTCACGGCCCGAGGTGCGGATCATCCATCGTCATCCACCGGCAAAGCTCTGATTTGCCAGTGCCTGTATTTCCAAGTGTCACAAAGGTCAGCCTGCGCTGATGGCTGTTTTCAGCCTTCTTGGCCTTCTTGCGCTTCTTCAGCTCCCAGGCTTTTCCCCGGAAGTGATTCCACTCTTCAAGCCTGTTATCGAGATCATCGTCCAACTCTTCTTGGCCATCTTCCCCTTGAACGGCTTTCCTCTGCCGCTCCAGGCTGTCAATGGTCGCTGCCAGCGTCCTGATGTGCTGGCTTAGGGGCACTAAGGTAAGATTGACGCTGTAGGTGACGCTTGCCGCGACTTTTGCAGCAGAGCTGTGCAACACAAGATTCGTCTGAACGTTTTTGCTGTTGTGGCTGATGTTAGCGCTGTCCTTCAACTTTGTCCGTCCATCTTTCGAGGCTGCAAAGCTGGAGGATGTCTTGGCAGACAGTATCCAGGATACTGGTCTTGGCGCATCCAGGACAACGCCGGTTGCTGTGTACTTCTGCTGATAAGGGCTAAGCGCAAGTGGGCTCAGCTCCACAGGTTCAAACTCCTTGCTCGGTGACTCGTTGAAGTCCAGAGAGTTGACCGCTAAGACCTTGAAGTTGTAGCGTCCTGGATCTTGCAGTGCTCTCACAACTTGAGAAGGCTCATGTGACAACACTTTCTGAGCTGCACAAATCATCCTAGTTGCTTTGGACATTCGTCGTACCGTGGCCACAGCACGACAGCTAGATCCCGAGCGTCCCAGCATCTTCAAGAAAAGCTCTCGACCCATGTAGACTAGGAGCTAGCCCTAAACACTTTAAACCCAAAGCAAGTAGAGAGCTTCGGCTAGTTGCAAGTTGATTGGTTCAACACTGCAGTCACGTCCTGTTTGAAGTCCGAATAGGCTGAGTTGGCACATGCGCCCAAAATGTTTCTCCTGGACCGCTGCAGAAGGCTTTGAGTTTAGGGTGTGGACCATGAGTGGTTTATAGGGCTTGGGTAAAGTTTAGGGTTTGAGGCTCAGAGTTCAGGCTCCAGGGCCACAGCTCGGGGACTGCTCTTTAAGCCCCATGATATTCAGATCCTTTTGTTTCGCCCTTCTTCAATAACCAGGCAAAAACACAAACTTTCCAATAACAAACCCACTTTGTAAATCCAGAAAATCCGAAATTCTCCCTTTGAGGAAGTCAGGCTGAGCAGAGGCGCTGAATACTAGGAACATCACGGGGGATTCCCAGGAGCTGGTATGTAAAACCTGCCATAAGCCAGACTGGATTGCTTTCGGCACTTATTGTTGTGTTTTGTTGGATGGCTGGGTGCTAGTGTCTGATAATCATGGGACTTTGGTGGCTTCTATGGAAAAGTTCACGTGACTATAGTCCCCCTTAAGTAGATAGAATATGGCTTCGGGAATATTAAAAAATTAGATCCCCATAGAATGTCAACTTCGGATTTTTAACGGGGTCGGATTAGAGCTTAATCGCGCCTGAACGGAATAATATAATAAGGTACGGATTAGAGCTAAATCCAGCCTGAACGGATCAAAAACAACATAGGAACGGAATAGTGCATGCTAGCTTCTGAAAATGCCCAAGCAGAGAAAGACAAACAAAAACAGAGAGCAGAAGAGAAACAAGAGATAGCCAGCCAGTCTAAGCAACCGAACCCCTAATTAGATAGTAGTTAGCTGGTAGCAAGAAATATGCTTAGAGCCTCAATTCCCTAAGCTCCTGAGATACGAGGCACTTTGCTCTTCTTATGAGCCTCTTCTTCCAGAGGTTCAAGAAGAGACGCTGAGCGCTGCCCCGGGCCCCCCCAAAACAAGTTTTCCCGAACTTGACTGATCGGAGCCTCCCCGGATTATTCACATCCGTACTTGTTTAGATGGGGGGGGCGTATAATCAGAACCCGCTATTACCCCATATTCTATCCCCCAAACCCTAAAACCCGTAACCCCCCTAAACCCTAGACCCTAAACCCTCTAAAGAGGGACTATATTTACGGGGCGAGCATCTTGGCCCAAACATGCTGCCAACCAGATCAGAGTTTCCCAAAGGGTTTAGGGGTTTGGTTTAGGGTTTAGGGTTGCTCATCAGAGTGACGGAGATCTCCTACTTAAGAGACCCCCCCAGGAACCTAAACAGCATCATGGCTCGCCCGCAGAAAAAAAGCATATGCACCCTAACAATACTATGGTTTAGCACCAGCGCTCCTGAATGTTATGCTTCCAGGTGAGCTGATCTTTCCGGTCTGTCTCAGACTTCATATCAGCCTTGCAATGACAGTTTCAGTTTGAGTGTTGCAGGCTTCATTAAGTGGTGACTGAAGAACACAGTACAATTTGCGCGCTTGTGGTACAGTCCCTCACAAAATCCCACCCACCTTGTCACAAGTACCTCCATCACAACAGAAGTATGCTTTCGTGATGTCGCCGTTGCCAATGTCGAAATTCAAGACGACCTTGTCGCTGTGACTGCCCTTTCTGCCCGCGTCCTGCCATTTGCTGCTTTGCATGCCCACTCGAGAACTTCTACGTACAACTTGCCTTCCCCTTATGCGCACTCAACCAAACTCTGCCAGGAGGAATCCGTGAGCCAGCCCCATTATGCTGGTTAAGAGGCAGCTCTGGGACATGGGACCCCAAGACAGAGATCTCTCCGCCGGTCCCAACCCGCGAGACATTCAAAAGGTTTAGCGACAGGCAGGGCTGTAACAAGACTGGCACCAAATAATTCCACTAGGTATCAGGGCTGGCAAGGCTTCCATGCAAGTGTGGCGCAAACGACCTGGTGTGAGACAAGCAACATCGAACATCAGCTTACTGTGCATACTCAGACAAGCATCCCCAGAAATCACACAGAAATCGTCATCGTTCTTATTGCGATTATTTCATGCCGTTTTCGTTTATCATGACGCATGTGGGAAAACGAACCCCCAGTGAGGAGCTGTCTTCATGTTCACCCGAAAAAGAAGCCTCCAAAGGTCAACACATCTCATTGCTTAGCCTGAAGTCCTGATGCATCCCATACCTGGCCCAAAGCCCAGTCATAGCCAGTATTGTCTTACCCTTTGCGCCCCAAACCTTGCCCGAAGACTGTTGCGGCCTTACGCCGTAAGCTCGCACACATTCCCAAGTCTAGCCCTATGCAAACCAGGCAAGCTTATGCGTGCCCAACTACGTAATTACATTTTGGGTACTGCCCCCCCCCCCCCACCCTGGAACAGTCTATATGAGGGCTCATATTGAGAACTATAAATAAGTATAATATGATAAAGACTATCCAACTGTTACAGAGTGGGGGCAGTACCCAAGGCATATTGCGAAACATGAATGTTATCTCTACTGGCAATATTGCAGGGGGATATGGATTGTTCTGCTCCAGCCATTTTGCTGACTGTCATGCAGAATGCTGCATTTCCGCAAGTACATAAACTCCGACGCAAACAAGCCGATGCGACATGTACATGAGCACAGAGCCACTCCGCAAATTCTGAAACCTGACTCGGAGCCCCGCCTGCAGAAGAATGTGGTAGTCACGCACGCTGGGCACGAAGTCTGGACTCAAGAAAGCATTGTCACCATCAACCTGTCTTGCATGCAGCAGTTTGAGACATGACTCTGCATGGATACAGTGGAGCTCCTCGACAATTCAGCACCAGTGTTCTCAAGCTGAAAAAAAAAGGATCATTTTGCGTGCTTAGGCCTCTCACTTGGTTGCGCCTCTGTAATGCCCCAAACCCCTAAACCTATACTAGCTTCAACTTTCCTGATGGTTTCCCCCATGTGCATAATACTGGGCTTTGGCAGGGGAGTGGCTGGCCCTGTATGCCAGCCCCTTGGATGCCGGAACGGTTTTTGGCTTCAGGGTTTAGTTCTTGGGGGTTCGGCAACTGCTATAAGCTTTTGCACGGCTACAAAACCGCCAGGATCTTGAAGACCTGTCAGAAATGGACAGAAGTGACTATGGCTCCTGCAACGTGCCACGCCATGCCTTCAATCACACCCTGCCACTTTGCTTTGCAACGTCCCGCGCGATTAGACATGATGGGAACATCTCATTGTATGCAGTGTGGAGGGTCTAGCTTAGTTTCCATCTTATTTTTCATTATCATTATATTGTTACCCCTATATAGCTTCACCCTATAGAAAAAAAGTAGTTTCCATTTTGTTTTCCACTATCCCTATTAATACCCATAATACCCCTAGTTGCATTTCAGTCTCTTCGGGCCCAACAAACTATTCGGGCTCCAAGCTGGCTCCAAACACATGGGCTCCACCAGGCAGGCCCCCGAACGCGTGGACTTTCACACAAAAGCCCACCAAATGCCGAGCGCAAACTCATCTACTGGCTGCCACAAGATTGGGCTCTTGCCCAGCCTCCGCACCACTACACCATAAACCCTGGTCTTGTCACTGTGAGAATCCCAATGAACTCCGCCTCTGCGGCCTGCAACTGCGGGGCATGGCGCATACAAACGAGCACCTAAGCCATGCTGTAGACTCAGTGGGGTGTAAGAAGGTTTTGGGATCGCTTTTGGGGTCCCTACAATGAGGATGACACGTGGGTGCCATTCTTCTTACATACCCCTTTGTCGCGGCCTGTTGTCACATGCCTTCGTCGTGAATGCAATGCTTGGTGCAGGTATGCCCCGCAGTAGGAGCTTTATGCAAGGTGCTTGTCACAACAGGGAATTCTGTTACACGCCTACGTCCCGGAATGTCCGCCCAAGCCTGTTTTCTGATTCACAGCCTCTTATGGAAACTCCCTAAGACGTCATTGATGGCTTCTACTAGATAACTGTGAACATACGGTTGCCCACTTATACTGTCACTTACTATATGAAAAATCAACATACGCAACTCCAGGACACCAAACAACAAAAATGCCTGCTATTGGAAATCCTTGGCACCAAAATGGCTGGCACTGCTGAAGAAAGGAGGCTAAAGAGCACAATTGACATGCCTCAATCTCAGTCGAGGTTCTTTGGGAGTCACCAGCAGAAGGGTCTTGCTGTTCTGAGCTATTCTGCCGGCAGGGTAGACCCAACAGCAGCGTGGCAAGTACTCAACTACGATCAACGGCGATAAAAACAAAAACACCCGCGGTATGATTTAAAACTTGCCTTAGAGAAGATTGTACAGCGCAAGCGACCAATGCTTCTAAGCAAAGCTCCTTTAATGACGCCTGCATGGGGCAGTTCCGTGCCAACCTCCAGAAAACAAATTAAACGATCTGTGAAGCCTGTCGTGCATCCGACCGAAGTCCCCTCGACTCATGTTTCACATAACCACATCAAAGTCAGCACGCCCTGCAGTCGACAAGATTTGTCTATTAGAGGTTATAATCGTTTTGCACGTGGGGCTGAGGGCTTAGGACATGTATTCGACCTAGTCTGGAATGCTGATGATGGGATGTTGAAGGGGCACTTTCTTTGACTACTTGAACAGGATTGACTGTGCGGAGTGGCACAAACCTGCAAATGACCTGGTGCTTGACACTCAAATGTTCGTGAAGTACTCTGCCCGGGACTACAGCAGGTCCTGGCTCGTGTCTGAGGAGTGATTGCTGAGAAAAAAATGTCAGCATATGGCTGCGAAGAACATCTTAACCAGCAAAAGCGCAAAGAGTCTGTGCCCCACTTACTGAGCAAGCAGAACAGACTTGCTATGATTCTTGCCCGCACCACCCCTTTATTACCTATAGCCTATAACGCCTTATCCAACCTGCACAATGATCAGTGTAAACACCAAACGCACGCCAGTCATTTAAATCAACCGCCCGAGCGGCCGTGGGTCCTGCGCAGCCACGGGTGGTCGGGAAAGGCGCGCCGTAGGAGTGCTTGCCGATGCCGCAGGATCAGCATGTCCACTTTGCCAAACTCGAGCTTCAGCATGGACCTCGCCAGCTGCGAATATGGAAAAGCTACTGCGAAATTGCTTCTAACCTCTTGAAGGCCTCAGCAAATAGAAGCAATGCATCCCCGATGCAAGCTGGACTTAGAGTCTTTCAAGCTGAACCGCCCGCCATCCCCAAAAGCAACCTCCTGCTGAATGGATGGCACGAGGGGCATTGCGGATGCGCCTCCGTCCTGTGAAGCTTTAGGGCTGTTGCACGCACACAATCCCGGGACATGTTATTCTTGGTACGTAGCACTGTCATGGCGGCTTGGACCCCAATTACGGTAGAACATGGTTCGAACAACACTCCAAGAGCACCTCCAAAAGCACATGCAAGGAGATCTCAATGAGCATCCCAAGACAATTCCATGGAACCAAGTAATCGGGAGCCGCAGGCAGCCGTCAGATGTCAAACAACAAAGAATGACGGGGAGCGCGACTTTGACACCTCAAGATTTCTTTACGGGTTGCCGGGCCAGTCTGTTCGGCTGGGGGGCTTCTGCCCCACAAGCATGAAGTGCCGCGATGACTTCCAAGCACTCAAATTGCGGCCCCCGCAAACCCACTCCCTGTGACACAGGCGATTGTTTCTGGGCGACCGCCCAAACACGTTTATCAACATTGTAGCACGGCAACACCTCCAACACAACCATTAGCAATGCAACCAGCTGCTTGCCCCTCAGAACAGGAGACTTTCAGGGCGAACATGGTCGTGGGAACCATTCTTGCCATGTTGCTGGCTTGAAGAATGCCACTTCCACCACTACCATCCCCAACTCTACTTCTACTTCTATGTCTACATCCTTATGTACCACAGCTGATGCACCGCCGCTGCTCGCACCAGCACCGCACTGCTGCCGCTACCCGCCGCTGCCCCAGCCAACCCGCCGCATCTACTGCCACTGGCGATTGCGACTGCCGACTGCCTATCATAATAACAGCAACAATCTGAAGGCAGTCCTGCGAAGCTTCGGTAGCTGCTTCAAAGCCAAGCATCTCCATGAACTCTGGAACATCTACCTTGGTCGTGAACATTCGACCCTGAAGAAACACAACAAGGTCTAGTTTTTATTGTTTAAACCCCTTGCTAGGGTTTTGAGGATCTGGGACATGGAGCTACGAGCATTGTAAACCATTTGCTGAGGCCCTTACAATGCTCAGGACAAAAAGCAGAATGGTATTCGGGTCTGTCAAGAAAATGATAGTAGCAATGCCGGAGGCAATGAGGCAATCTTCCCTCGCGAGAAAGTCCTTGACCAGCCCTATCAGATGGCAAATAGAATGGAATTCTAGGTTTGCTGCATGCTGTGAACACCATGATTCGAGGCTTGCCTATAAGGAATTCAGAAAACACATGAGCCTACGACCCACCAAGAAAATGTACGGGCCACGAATCAACACTTCAAAGGTCTGGAACCAATTATATACACGTCACGTAGACTCTTACGCATGTCATAGCCAATGACAGTTTAAAGGCCAACCACGAGATGATCACTACCAGCACTCTGGTACCCACAGACATGGAGCGTCAACATTGCATCTGGGAGTTTGGTCGGTATTTCGTTCCGCAGGTCGGGAAGTTACTGAGGGAGTCAGTACCACAACAGACTTTCCAAATATATCCCCCCGGTACTAGAATTAGTCCGTTCCCCCAGAATATTGAGATCCCTCCTTACATAAAACAATAATTTCAAGGGCCTAAAAATCCCGAAGACAACTTTTCAAAGGGGAAGACTACGTTTGAAAGGGGCCAGCTAAGAATCAATCAAGGGGAGTGGTTTTGAGTTCAGCATGGAGCAATAAAAAGAAATGCAGAGGAAATAGGGATCCCCTTGATTTCCTAGCTTTGACTGTTTTTCATATGCTTCTTATGAACAATAAAAAGAGAATTGAAAGCAATTTTCATCGATAAAATACTCTAGCCGTATCTAATTAATGATTCCAATTACAAAGGCTTTTCGAGGCAGCCCTATCTGATGCTTTCAATAAATATACACCTCCAAGATTAAATAATTTTTCGGGCCCCGGAATATCTAATATTAGGGGGGAATGGGCGGACGTCGTTGAATATTAGGGGTAAGGAATGCATAGGATGTTAAAGCTCCACGGGCGACCTTCGTTCATCCAGGAAGCTCCTCTGCAAATCCTCAACTCCTGAATACAACAACTCAAAGCCACACTACCCCCGCAACATGGAAGCCCACTCCACCTGATGACAAGGGGCACTTCGCGAAGCCTTCTTGATCAAGGGTGAAACCTGCCTGAGGCCCGCAGTTGATGAGGGTGTAAGGCTTGACGTCAGAGAAGATGGCGCCCCATAGCTGTAAGGGTGTCCCCAAGATAGGCAAGCCAGTAACGGCATTCCACCGTTCTGCATTTGTAAGCGGAACTGCAGACAGTTCAGAGAAAGATTCATGTACAAGAGGATGTGCGATGCTTTCAGTGGGGATAGCTACGGATGGGCTGTATAACGGCCTTCACCAGCCAGTACTTCCATCTTCCCAGCTTTTGGGTATCGACGTTCCTGCCTAGGAATTACAAAAGATAGAGTTGGGGATTTACCGTAGGAGCTTTGGAGTACGGTACCGGTTCATGGCGCACAGAACAGAGTTTGATGGCAAATTGAGGCGACACTCCCGTGTCATAAATTGAGGCAAGGCATCACTGCAAGTGCAGACTCTTGAAATGCATGCAGCCATGCCAACAGACCCCCTCAAAATGCTAAGCTCAACATTGAGTGGCCAATGCATGTCAAATATCACGAAGAATTCGCTGGCTGTAAAACGCCTTGGCAGTAACAGTGACCACAAGAGCAACGGGGGGGGGCATTCTCGCCCCACCAGCCTTGGGTTCCTTTGATGGAAGAATCCAGAAGTAAGCTACTGTAAGCCACGGAATACATGAGCTACTGTCTAAACTCCTAGTATCCCCCTGAATAACCCCTATAATAGTCCCCTATATAATCCCCTATATAACCACCCTTTAAGGAGTTTAGACTATAGCTCACATGCGCAAAGACACCAAGTTTTTGAAGCATGGCCCAGCCCGCCTCCAAGCATCCAAGCCCATGAGACCAATGCCTGGCCAGGTTTCAATCAGACAAGAACAGCTATGGGGCTTAAGGCGGTTTAGCGAAGGGTTTGTAGGGTGCAGGGAGAACACCTTCTGCTTAATTTTGAAGAGATACTCTGTCGAAGCACATCTCGAAAGCTGACTGGAGATCTGCTAATGAGTGTCTACCAGTGTTTGTTGTAGTTTCCTTAGACCTATAATACAAACAGCATTTTCAGTATTTCCTTAGGGTTATAGTATGAAATAATTCCTAAAGACAGTACCGTTTGACCCTGGAAGCATACTCAAAGGATATGTGGACTTCTGTGCGAAACGCCCAGTGTTGGAAACACTCATCCCATGACATTACGAACTGGTGACGACGCTGCGGTTCGCTCAATAGTTCCCGGATTCAACCCAACTGGCAACACGGACCTCGCGGGTTCCTGACCCTTCAGTGGCTGCTACCTTGTTGGAAGCCAAATTGAAATATGCGGCTACTGCAACCCAACAAGGCAACTTAAGCCAGAACACCAAAGCCCCATAAGGAACTTCAAGCCACCATGCTTAGCCCAACCCTAGACCCTACAAACCCTAAACCTTAATCGGGAACCGCAGGACCCCGAAAGTGCGCTGCCTTTGAAGCTAGCAGTTGCCCACATCATGAAGCCCGCGGATGTTGCGAGCCTTCGCTCGCGACGTTCCGACCGATGCATGACTTGAAGACTGTTAGCTGTTCAGACTCTGCTGAAAGGGCCTGGTTCAGGGTTTGAAGGGTACTGTTGGGGGAAGCTCAGTCATGGCTGTTGCTGCCACTTTGCATTCTACCCCAAGGATTCTTGTGAATCTTCATGAGGCTCATCTGATTTCGATGACCTCCGCAAGCACTGCGTCCCGTAAACAAGTGTGCGCGGACGTCTTTTAACACCCTACTGACTGCGTGTTGCCTAGACCCTCAATTATCTGTAGTGGAGGCAAATTGAATTTGTTGACAGTGGCCGAATGATCCCTGTAATGTTGGACCTCCTTAATTATCGAGGTCCCCTATAATGTGTTTTGGGGCCGGCTCACTCAGGACCTGGGTCCTGATTGCAAGGTCCCCTATAATGTCTTTTGATGTTGGGGCCCTAAAGATATAGGAAGGATTCTTAACAATCCCTTTTAGATCAATCTACAGGGACCTCAGAACCGTGGGAGCTCAGGGGGGCCATATTGAGGATCCCTAATTTCCATTTTTCGGAGGGGCCTATAGTTAGGGGGAGGGGTGGAAGGGGGGGCCATACTTATTCAAGAGGGTCCAACATTACACACTTCACATATGCCTTAGACCTTGCTGTGCGCCTCTGGGAAGTCACAGCGTATGCTTACAATGCACCCGACATGCTGATAGAATTTCACCTGAAAGACATTCCCGCAACAATCAGACTTGCGGCGCCAACTTTCATGACACTTCGGTAGAACGGGCGCAGCAGAACATGACAAGGCAACCGCCGTAGCTGTACGCATCTCATCTTGCAGAAACCAGATTGACAAATGTGATGTAAGTCAAAGCCTGACATTACTGGCAGTTCTCAAGGATGGCAGTAGACATCGTCTTATTTCTACGAGCACTAACTACAACACTAAGTATGCCCAAATCGATGACCACTACCTTACAATACTGACCAACACATGGTATGATGGCAATAGCAGTGAAACATGAAACGGGGGTAGCTGCATTCAGGCGCCTGTGGCGGTCCCTTAATACACGCCAGCTTCAAAGCATTTAAACAGGGGGTCAGGATTTTGAGAACCCTATTGTCGGGGCCGATAACAATTGGAATAGGTTTTCAGGGAATAGTACTATGACAACCTAACGATTGTCAGTGGATGATGTTGGTAGCTAAGCAGGCTTTTGCAGCACATGCGAGTGAATGCAACTCTGCATCCGAGCAACCACATACAGAGCCGCTGCGGATGTCGAAAAAGATGTACTATCAGAACCTTGCACCAACCGCTACAAAAGGCGTCTGAACTGAGCTAACACGCCCCAAACTAGCATATCCACGAGCATGCACTGTCAAAACCATGCAGGGTTGGACGTACGAACCCTTGAAGAGTTACTGTCGGGGTTGAGACACTGTTGTTGCCAACGCGTTGAAGAAGAGGCAAACTCGGCCAACAGGAACGTGCCAAACATCTGTCACGTGCGAGAATTCGAGATGAACTTTGCCTAGCAAGGGTCAACATGGTCACGCAGCTCATTTGCAAACCAAAATCAGCAGCTCCTATCCGAAAAGACTACGTGCACATGGACCACATGGAGCCATCCTGCCAAGGCCATCTTGACGAGGATGTTGCGCATATGTGCAACGATGGCTGCGGACGTCAACAGCTGAGTTGTCGCGGCCACAAAGAGGATGCTGGCTGCCAAGGGCAGCCCTGCAGGCTCATCTGCCACCACCAGCTTAATGGCCAACAATCCTGGCTTCCGTCAATAGCTGAGGGGCTTAAGGCTCATGGCTTATGGGGTATGAGTGTGGAAGGACGACCCACCGCCATTCAGGAGATGACTTCAAGGCCCACTCGGATCCAATCCCAAGCACGACGTGCGCGATGTGGAAAACATGGTGGCTAGATGCGGCAAAGTATCCGTGGCTGAAGGTACCTCCAATCTTTCCCGCCACATTGCCCGCAGCGATTGCTAGACTCATCAGTCTGGGCTGCGTGGCACCCAGCTCACCATCAGGTCCTCATGTGCCAGCGTAAAATGAATTGCTGAAATCCATCTTGAGGACACCTTTAAAAAGGCGTCATCCTCTAATCATTGTTTCATTTTTGTCCGCAAAGGCAGGCACCCCTCAACGCTTCCCAAGCTAAAAGGCATACACGCAAGCCCCGACAATGGGCGAAGAGCAGTCGACCTCCGTCCTGTGCATCCTACTCCATTTGTCGCTTTCGTGTAATTATATGTTGATAAAGAAGTATGGATGCGCTCTTGGAGAATTTAATAGAGCAACGTGAGCTGTAGAATATTGTGGAGTAGGCGTTGCAAAGCGCCTAGTGCTCTGGGATTTTCTCGGAATACCATGCCTTCTTGAATTTAAATCAGCAATGTGACCCTGGCTCTTGGGGAACAAAGAACGGGACTCCAATGGGGGGAAACTGCCCATCCAAGGGAAAATGCTTCTTGTTTTGGTTCTTGGTAAATAGTTGTACAACTAACCTCGGACCTCAAAAACGCAAAAAGGACAGTCATGGGACCTTAGGCAATGCATCAAGGTCAGCGTCCTGCAGGTGAGCGCAGGTTTGCGACTGCGGCAACAAGTGCCCGGAGCCCCAAAGAGATGATCGACAGGGTGAGAAGGAGATTGAGAACCTTCAAGGGTTTAGGGCTTAGGGCTTAGGGTTTAGGTTCAAACCAGCAATTTAGGTGTGGGTGCCTGCGTCAAATTGCAGTACGCGGGACCTCTGCTACAGTCAAAGGCAAGTTTTAGCAAATAATTTGCTCTCTCAGAGAAGGATACACTAGAATCCTGGTATAGGGACTCCCAACAAAGGGAACCGAAGGGAAAAGTGGGTTATCTTGGAAAGACCGGGGTTTCACATGGAACTTGGTAACTCTACCTGCGGCTGAAACCCAATCTCAGCTGGGTTGGCTGTTGCGAGAGTGCTGCTCTATCATAATCATTGGTCATCGAACAGTGCAGCACGGCGCGAAGCTCTAGAACCGCTCACTTGGCTTCCTGATCCTGCTTGCCTGGAGATCATAGATGATACATGGTAGTTTCCCAAAACAAGGGGACCCAAATAATTATAGACCCCAATATACTATAATCCTTATTATAGGGACCCCAAAAAGGTAATGAGACATAGCTTCTAGTTGAATTTGCTTGCTGTCGACCCCAACCACTGAAGCCTAGGCTTGCAAAGCCCTCACGGAACCCGCTGGGCTTGGACCCAGAATCCTACACCCAAGGCCTAAGCGCAAAGTGGCTTCCCCATGTAAAGTGGGTGCCTTATCCGCACCAGTGTCTGCACCTGCCAACAACGAGAAATGACAAGGTTGGGTATATCAGACTTACGAGAGATCTGGGCTTGTGTTTTGGTACTATCACATATTATACCCTGAACCCTAAACCCCATGAAGTTAGGGTTTTGCATGCTACAAGCAGGAAAGTAGAATTGAATATCCTACTGTGCGCACACCAGTTTCGCAAACGTATAAGCTCCAGTCTAGAGCAAGGATGCTGGTAGGCCCATGTTGCGAAGTTGCCTCACAATCACTCTTTGACATGAGTCAATGATGCCTGAATGTGTGCAAAGAAGCATTCCAAAAAATCACGATTTGAAATTGAATTGGAGGGTTGGCAGGCTGAACTGGAATCCCAGAGAAGACCAGCCAAGCAGAAACAGATATGCTCCTCATCAGGCGTAAACATATTATGCATTTGAAGCCTTCCCTCATGACCAGCTCAGTGCACTTTCTAAGACAAAGCGCATGGCACACATATCATACACATCTACATCTGAGCATACCTGGAGCACCAACTCTAAATCAATTGCGCATATGCATACAGGTCTGTGAAGGAAACTAAAGCATCCCTTTCACCTGCACAATGTAGGAATCCCAAAAAGACACATAGCTACGATAAACACCCAAACGATCTTCCACAACTCATGCGCAAAGTCGAATTGAAGCTGACCCATACCCTAAATCCTGAAGGCTGATGACTGTCTGGGTACGGGCATGTCTCAAGACTATCCCCCCCCCTTATGCTCCCCAAAAAGGACCCCAACCCTAAACCCTAAACCCTCCATAATCCCTGGTTTCAGAAACTCCCGGATGGCCTTGTGAGAGCTTGCTCTCCAGCTGCTTGGCCTCCTTCGCCCACAGCTCTGAAAGCCCCATGGCACGGCCGAAACATGAAATTGTTCGCAGAGGAACTGATTGGAATTTCGAGCCGTTATGGCTGGCTGATGTAATGGGGATGTAAATCCGACACCTCCAATACCTGGAACTCAAGGGTTGAGGGGGTTGAGGCTTAAGAGCTTAAGCAAGTAGGTAAAACAATGGCCCAATTGCCTGAAGAAGTTGGCAACAAATGCAATTTTTCATTTTCTGCATAATTACTCTGGGGTCCAGGCATTCCATTGCTTGTGCAGCGAACGATGCATTCGCACACAGTTTTTATACACGAAGGTGGAAGCTTCTGCCCGCTTCACGCTTCAATTGCGGCGGTCTAGCTCTATAGTCCCCCTTAGGTAGATAGAACATGGCTTTGGGTATATTATGATAAGGTCCCCATATTCTATCTACTTCAGGGGGGACTATACCATCGGCTGCGCGGTTTCGGCAGCAAGGCTCCTGGATGCAAACAGCACGACTTAAGGTGTAGGAGTGGTATTTCGGGGCTAGAGGTTTAGGCTGTGAGGTTAGGATTACGGGTTGTATATATTGGGGCAGTAAGCTAGAAGTATTTGATACTGACTGTGGAAAAATAGGTATCCTAGTATGCGGTTTAGGATTTAATAAGGGTCTGGGGTTATATTGGGGTCATATTGAGGTTGGCTTGTGGGGTTAGGATTAAGAGCTTAGGTT
Organism: Symbiodinium pilosum; assembly: GCA_905231905.1. Taxonomy (NCBI): domain Eukaryota; class Dinophyceae; order Suessiales; family Symbiodiniaceae; genus Symbiodinium; species Symbiodinium pilosum. The sequence continues at coordinate 44,128 of CAJNIZ010010868.1, read as the reverse complement.
CAGGGCGAGCAGCAAACAGGGCCCCATTTCATTGGCACTTCCGCGACATGTCCCGCAAGTCCTGCCAGACCAGCCCCTGAATGTCCAACTCAGCTCAAACCCTGGGGAAAATGCGTGCTTAGCAGGTCCTCATAGGATTCTGGGCCAAGGCTTGTCAATCTGACTGCATTCATGTCAGTAGCCTGAATTGCAAGGCTAGGTCTATATCATGTCAGTCATGATACTGCGCCAAGAAAACCCCTTACTTCAAAACGTCTCAAGTGCCTGCAACCTGGATCGTAGCGGCGTGCCTAATTCCATCAGCTGCGGGGCCTCTGCGATCAGTAGATGCCGGGGGCTTATAGGGTTTAGGGGTGACGGTGTCGCTGAGATAAGCCGACGATAGGGGTGGAGCTGATTCTGTTTCCTTGTGAATTCCTGTATGCATACCTGTTTGCAACTATTGTTGCACCCTTCATACAACAATCCACAGGGCCTGAAGTCCTCCTTTCCTGTGGGCGCGGAGATCTTCAAGAAACTGAACGAAACAAACCCGAAGGCTCGATCAAATTCCGGAAGGAGAAATCGGCTAGCAGTTGCGGCATCTTCTCAGGAGAAGTTCTCAACTCAAAGCCGGTCAACAACTACGGGTTTAGGGTTTAGGGCGTTCATTTAAGCTGCGACATACAGCAACAGCAGCACACACATTTTCTAGGAAGCAGTCCAAAAGCCCTCAGGGATCACGCTTCATGCAGCTTTCCCCTGGCTTAAAATGTACAGCAAACTTCAAAGCCTACGCAGGTGCTCCAACAGTTGACCTATATCCTGCTCAAAGAAGCATCTTTTGGGTTATTCCCCCTTACAGTAACTGTTACCACAATGGGTTATAGGAGTTCTAAGAACCCCCTTAATAAGGCCCCTTTAAGGACAGGTACTGGGACGGGGAATGACCCAAAGCAACTTCTGCAAAAAGCAACATCCCAACAAAAAACGCTTGGCACAGAATTACGGCCTCTGTTTGAAGAAGTCCTCTTGGTGACGATGCTGCAGTGAACAAGGACTTACCAAGCCTGCTTCCTTTCTAGACAGCAAGCTATAGCTTTCGGGGGGGGGGGGGTAGTAGGGAATATAGGAATGCATGTTGGTTTTTTTTGGTTTACATGTATAATCCTACAACGACATGAACGAGGTGGTTGGCAAAGCGCAAGAAGTACGCTGCCTTCCAGTTCTTCGCTGAACGAGAAAACTCTATTTGGGATCCTCATAAAGAGGCTTTTCAGCCCTACGAGGCGAATCTTGAAGCTTTGAACTATACAGAATTCTCAACACCTCATCTTGGATCTGATGCATTTTTTGCTTTCACAGACACAGTCAGGCTGTGCCCAGGCAGACTGCGAGGTTCAGGGGGCTGCCCAATCCCTGCCCAGGGACTGCACCAGACCCTCAGCCAATGCCAAGCCCAAAACCATTCACTAACAACAAGGGTTTAGGGTTTAGGGTCTATGGGGCCCTGAACCCTAAACCCTAAATTTCCCGCTGAAATCCTCCCGCCTCTGTTGCCATTGTCCGTGTTATTCACCATATGCGGAGAGAATGACCATGCAAGCTAGACAACGTACCGGCTACAGCGCTTTGACATGTGTGAGCTTGCTCGGCATGTCAAAGTTAAGGTTGCGGGCACGGTCGGTGCGAGACACGTCACCATGCGTGATAAGCAGTGCAAGCTGCAACAGGCCTCAAGAGACAATCGCTGTTGAGTGCGCGCTACTACAAACCCCTGAGATCCGAAAAGGCAAGTCGCATGAGGGTTTGCAACTTCAATCTGCAGAGCCTGCGGCTGGTCTATAACGCAGCATTGGCTTGCTTGAATGGAGGTGGTAGACATTTAGCCGCAAGATAGGCATTGGTCGTAAGCGTCATTTTGACGGCAAACCCTGAGCTGTCCTTGCAGGATTCCACCTTCCCCCCCTGCTCACACAGCCCAACAGCCCTTGAGTAAGGGATCCGTCTTGAATCATGTTGGGGATCCTTGTGTCATTTAGCGTGTTACCTAACTAAGTGGCATTGGGCTCTCTACATACAGTAGCTCACCGCATCTCCAGGATTGCTTCCAGAACGCAACTTGCCAAACAATCTCGCCCAACATAGAAGATTATGGATTACAGAAGACGACAGCATGTAGAGTTCCACAAAATAACAGGCCCCCCCAAAGGGCCTTTCAAGAACCATATCGGGGAATGGAAGTGAACATAGAAACTATTACAATGACATTTAAAGTGAACATCTGGCAAAGCTTGATGGTAGACGAGCAAGCGGTGTCATTTCCTCGCTCAAGTGCGCCAGGAAATCAGAATGGAAATCTGAAATTACTTGCATTGCATGAGCCAGCGCTCTCTTGCTGGGACTTCTTGCCGCCGATGGCGTCTTCGATGCGGTCCGCGTAGTCCAGGAAGAGCAGATCTTTGCGTGATCCCGGGCACCTCATGTCGGCGGCAGGGCGGCTGAGGGTTTGGGATTTAGGTATGGTATAGGATTCTGGCTCAGGGTTCGGTCCTTGGGGCTCTTGGCTTATAGATTTTCGGTCTAAGGCCTTGTAGGCTTAGATTACTAAGGTTATCAAGACGGTCGAGATGATAGGATCCCCCAATCTCGGAAATACAAGGCCACCCTATATTTTTCGCACACCCGCTCCAAAAGTAACTACAAATAGAATGGAAGACCTACCCAACCCCGACCAGGCCTGGTAGGACCTCAGCAGATGACATACGGTGCAGGCAAGCTCCGGTAGCCAAATGCCGAACCCAACCTCCTTAGCCCAAACCCTAAACTCCACTTGTGTAACCTAATGCCCTACACATGTTCACACACTCATAATAGAATCAACATATACAAGGTACACAACCCCTGTCTCAAGGCGTATTGCTAACTCCAGGGTAATAAGCCAGTCCATTCCAAAAACGCACACACGCACACACCTAACTCTGAGGCCAAAAACGCATACCCTAACTCCAAATCCATAAACTACGACGAAACGCTGAAGGCATAACACACATACCCTTACACCCAAATCCATAAAACGCGAAGCAGAGCAACAAACATCCACTGTAGCCCTCAATCCAGAAAATGTACCTAAACCGTGAAGTCACAAAACACACGAATTAACCCTCAAGTCCAAAATTAATCAGGATCCAGGTGCAGCAGGACACCGTGGCGGACCTGAGTTGCGCTTAAGGAACTTGAAATAAGTCACCTGAGTAAAATGGATATGCAGCGAAGCTCGAGTTAAGTCACCAGGAGAAGGAGAAAACTAAATGTCGACTTAAGTTGCCAGAATATGTGCATATATGTTTCAATAGCATATGTGGTACAAAACCAGGTTTCCTTATTAAAGCAAGTTGATGTCAGCTCCTGGAGAACCCCAGTTTCCATTTCACTTTTCCCAACTTATTATCCATTCAGTTCTGCAAATTGTGGTAACTTAATTCAAGCGTCTTCCCGAAGGCTATGGGACCCTCAGAGTGAGATCCCAAACCTGAGCCCCCAGAGCCCAGACCTGCTCAAAGCAAGCCGAGGCTAGTCCCGAGAGCCTCACTTGGAGGATTAGGGTTTAGGGTTTAGGGTTTAGGGTTTAGGGTGAGTAAGTAGGTTGATAATGGAAAATGCAAGCTACCATAGGATTTAGGGTTGAGGGTTCAGGCTCAGGGGAACTTAGTATGCAGGGTAAGAAGGGGGATAATTAGGGTTACTAGGGGCCATTAACCTACTTACTAAGTTCCCCTGACCCTCCAAGTATAGACCCCATAAACCCAAAACTCTAAACCTTAAACCCAAAAACCCTAAACCTTACACCCTAAGACCCTAAACCTTAAACCCTAAAACCCTAAACCTTAAACCCTAAAACCCGAAACCCTAAGCCCTGAAGGGTAACAGCAGCCCAGCAACTGCGGTGATGGTGTTGAAGGTGGCTCCCTCAGAGCTTGGGCGGATCGGGATGCCCCAAGTGCTCCTCTGCACAGACATGGGGGTTTCCCAAAATTGGGGGTACCTTTTTGGGGGTCCCAATATTAAGGATTATAGTATTTTGGGGTCTATACTGGGGTCCCCTTTTTTTGGGAAACTACCAGAGCGATTTGGGGTCATAGGTTCAAGGTTTAGGGTTTCAGCATGTAGGGTTTAGCGCTTTCAGCGTTTGGGGCTCCCCAAATAATGTACTCTTTGTCATCTATAAGCAGAGGTATATCATGGGGTTTCCACTTTCTTGGATTCCATCTTCTTGACTAAGGGGGATCTCCCAAAAGCCTGGGGAGTTTGTGTTTGAAGGGCTTGAGTTTCCTTGGGGCTTAGGGTGTCTAAGGTCTAGGCGCGACTAGGGTCCAGGTTCTGAACAGAGTAGGTACTATACTTCTGCTATCTTCTGCTCTGAGTTTAAGGTACATCTAACCAGGCAGATGTATTGCTGCCGAGTTTGTCTGCTTTCGAGTTTTTCCAACTGCCACAAGTTGTGAAGGACTTTGCTGATATAATGGGAGGCCGGGAGTCGTGACGTTAGCATGCAGTGACATGCAATACTCAATCAAGATCAACCTTGATGGTGCTTTGTTGAAAGTCCATGATACGCAAAAGGCTTAGACGACAACCTGAAACTACCATATCAGGAAGATTCCGGGCTGATCCCCATATCCTCTGCATACATACAGCTTTCACTACCTGATAAGGTAAGTCGTGTGTCTACAGAAATCGACTCCCTTGCCAGGCTGGTGCCACGGAGGCTACCTTCAGCCTGGGTTGTCCAATTCTGCTGTAGGACTGTGATAATGAATTTCTGCATGAACCATTGGCACCCTTCATGATCAGAGTAGGTCCAGAGGCGGAGTGCATCAAGATGGGGAATAACAATGAGATGATGCTGTTGATGATAAATCTGGCCTTGGCTTGGTATTGCTGTTGATATTATAGGGGTTGGACGGCTAGGATGATCCTGTGCTTCAAGTTCGTGTTACTGCTATATGGTACCAGCTTTCCCGCCGTCAAGCGTCCCGCTGCTAGGGTCTACCACGAGGATGGCAGCTGCGCGCACCGGTGCTGAGAAGATGAAGCCGCCTGCGCGTGGAATTGTGATACAAGGTAATGGATTCCAGCTTTCGAGCTTGAGGTTTCCTGCCTCAAGGTTCAGAAATGTCCACAACCATGCGTGAAAAAAGGAGTGCAAACGGCGCTGCTGCGCAGGCATGGCTGATCTAACAACAGCATGTGGCTGCGGCCTTGCTCGGCCATGCCATTCCATTTTTGTTGGCCTGAATCCACGTTGCCTCAACTCCCAACAATGCTCCAATATTTGCATGGGGCCGCCAGGAGATGTGAGTTGGGCTGAATGCATTGGAAAGCTCAAGCCGCAGACCATGGGGCAAGCTACTTCGCTTGAAGTACCATCCCAGATCCGCATACGCTTTTAGCCCCTTAAATGAAGATGTCTCTGGTGTGCTTCTAACAGCAATTCTACCATGACAGAGGTACACGATCATCAACACATCCCTGTGCATCTTCCGGGCCCCGGATCTGCTCAAGGTGTTTTTTTCAAAGGGGCGGTGAGTCCGCTTTCTCCCCCAAATTGCTGTAACCTGATTATCATAGAGGCCGCGGAAAATACTCAACCCTCATTTTCGGGGCATCCCCCAACATGCCGGCAGGAAACTTACTTCGATGGAGGGCTCCAGCTTGGGGCTGTTGACGTCCACCACTAACCTTCGCAAAGGCTGTCGCTCTACAAACCCTTCATTGTTTTGGCTTCTTCCTCCTGAACCCCTGTTTCTTGGCTTCCGTGAGGATGTCTGAGGTCTGCATGGGTACAGCGCTTCCAGCATTCAAGTTTGTGCAGGATTTCGAAAGGGAGGGACCCCACCATTTTGAAAGCCGATTTCTGAAGTAGCGGGCCAAACTGCCACGGCAAGCTGAAACGTACGCAGAGGGTTCAAGGATTCAGGTTGCCTTCTCGGGGTTCCTATAACAAGGACTATAAACCTTCAGGGTGCTGTTTGAAGGTGACCACCAAGTCTGGAAATCCGGAAAATGTCATTTGGGCTCGTGTGAAAACCCCATGGCCACTCTGCCTATCCTATTTTAAACCTTATCGTTGTTTTTATTGGTTATTGTTTACAGGGGAACTGTCTAATACTTCCGGAATTGTAAACCTTATCATTTTGTGTATTGGTTATCGCTTTGCAA
>CAJNIZ010010868.1:18863-37827 GCA_905231905.1 Symbiodinium pilosum | reverse complement strand
TAGGGTTACATAGGTTAATATAGGGTTACATAGGTTAATATGGGGTTATATAGGGTAACGTGGTGTTCTATAGGGTAATATAGGGTTATGTAGGGATAATGGAAAAGAACATGGAAACGATAATGGGTTGTATAGGGACTAAGTATCCATTCCTCCTCCATTCCTTGCTAACCAAAGATAAGTTACACAAACCGAAGAAACAAACTGATGGTCTGTCTCCTGCAATGAAAGCGTAGCCTCTCCTGCCAGCTTCCTCGGAAGTACAACTTTACCCCGCCGAAGCCTATGCCTACCACTCATCGGTCTACCGAAGCAGCGTCAAACATGATGGCTTTCCCAACCTAAACTCTAAACCCTAAACCCCTAAACCCCGAACCCTAAACCCTACACCCCTAAACCCCAAACCCTAAAACAGTAAACCCCTAAACCCTAAACCCCTAAACCCTAAACCCCCAAACCATAAAGCCTAAAGCCTAAACGCCCAAACCCTACACCCTAAACCCCTAAACCCTAAACCCCCAAACCCTAGACCCTAAACCCCTAAACCCTAAACCCGAAACAACAGAGTCAGCCTGAGGGCTTATTCTAAACCCAAACACCTTAAACCCCTATAGCCCCCTTAAGTAGATAGAAAATGGGGTATAAGGGGATCTTATTTTGATATACCCAACACCATTTTCTATCTACTTAAGGGGGACTATAACCCCTAAACCCTATATATCCCAATCAGAGCCCTATGTAGCCTCTACAACCCCCATAAAGGTAAACCCCAACAGCACCCCAGCCTCAAGCATGGCTGTGAAGAAAGTGCCACTGCTGCCCTGACGTGACAGTGGGATAACGGCCTGCCAAAGAGCTGTCATCGGAGTTATATAGGGATCATATAGGGGTTATATTGGGGTTATATTTGGGCAATATATAGGGGTATATAGGGCGGAAGGAGCTGACGACCGACGCAGCTTACGTTTATAGGTGTCGTTCTGATATCCCGAATTACACCTGGTGGCGTGTAGTAATTACAGGATCCTTAATCTCGAGGGCTCACATGATCATGTTCTCACACGTAGGGACTTGTAACCTACCGCATCTTGTGGCTTCCTGCTGCCCATGTACAGGATCAACAGCCCTAAGTCAGCACCCAAAAGCTCCCGGCAAGATTTAAGATTCTGGTTTCAGAGTGTCTAGAGATAATCCCATGAGCCATAGTCTGAACTCCATAAAGGGGGTTTTTATAAGGGGTCATGAAGGGCACTACTATAGGGGTTACGAATTAAGGAGGATACTAGGACTAGGAGTTGAGAGTTTAGACAATGGTTCACATGGGCTCGTGTGAAAACCCTATGGCCACTCTTCCTATCCTATTTTAAACCTTATCGTCATTTTTTATTGGTTATCGTTTTACAGGGGAACTGTCTAATACGTCTGGAATTGTGGATCTTATTTTTTTTTTTGTGTATTGGTTATCGTTTCGCAAGGGAAGCAGCAAATAGGACCGCTCTTGTATAAATTCTGACAGGGGGGTTTTTACCCAAGCCCATTTGGGGGCCCGAGCAAAAGAAGACTTGGGGCACCTGACAATGCAAACCTGTCGGAAGTATGAGGGGTAGGATTCCTCACTTGACAGATGCCGTGTGACATCCACTACCACTACTAAAGCAATACCAATACCACGACCACAATAATAGATTCCATTTTCTTTTCCATTATCCCAATATTACCCCCATATACAATAGTATTTTCCAGTTTCTTTTCCATTATACCCATATAATCCCCTGTACAAAAGTACCACTCCCCTAAACCCTAAGCCCTAAACCCTCAAACCCTAAACCCTCAAACCCTATACCCTAAACCCTCTCCCCTAAACCCTTTTTCCACGACCATAAGTACTAATACTGTGCAACTCCCACCACCACTCCACCTGCTCCACCTCAATCCCCACCTGCTCATGCTCATCCTCTGGCCTGCTGCTGAACTACACCAGCAGGACATTACTACTATTACTGTTATTGCTATTACTACTACGTTTCTTCATTACTGTTATTACCAATATATCTAGTATTACAAAATCCAGTAGGTTGCAGACAATTCAAAACAGCGCACAACAGCCCCCAATCTTGTCTCATGCAGGTTGGGGGGCATCCGGTCGGCATTGAATGGAGATGCGTAGATGCGATCACCGTGGGCGAGGAGAGATTTCCAGGCATCATCACCGCTGAACTCCTGCAGCGTGAAGTGTATTGGGGCTCACGAGATCGGCAGGATCCCAGACCAAACCTGCAGTCACCAAGATGCCTTATTCATACCTTTGAAGTCTAAGCCCAGAACCTCAGGCCGTGGACTGCTGCCCCTGCATACAAGACCCCTTACCTAGAGCCCCGCAAACATGGTAAAGCTTCAGCCAATGTTCGAAAAGTGCCGAAAAAGATGATAAGGGTATATGAGTATTCTTGCCTTTATGACTCATGGTGAGTACGCATGTATATAGATATGAATATCAGTAAAAACCCTTGTTATCAGGTTATGGGCAGCCACGTGTGAGCCTTCTCCGTGTCGATTTTATGTGTGACCAGGTTCGCTTCAATGTCAATCACCTCATGTCTTATGCATTAATCCGTAATCGGCACATGTTTCTCCTGACCGGCAAGGAATGCTTTATGTACCACCGCTTTGCCACAGCTCTACCTTCACATCTGAGGCAACGGTTGTAAACCCAAAATTCTGTTGGGGTGTGGGTCTCAGCGCTGGCTCCTTCAATTGCTTTGTCCCTGGACTTCTCCGATTCTCCACGACTAGCGAACGATCTAGCCTTTTTCCTCACTACCACACAGACTTGCGCGAATGAGCTACGTTGGAGTTTATAGGTGCTGTTTGGAGGTGCCGGGTTTAGGCGTTGCGTGGGTGGAGTTGCAGACATGCCGCAACCCTACCGCTGAGCAAATACATACAGCGGGATATATGTGAAGTAAATGCCAACCAAACAAGCGAGCGTGCAAAAAGGATGCCGCATGCTACTTTTCGTTGTTCCTGAGTCTTGGTGCGGGATGGCATGGATGTTCCACCCATTCCGCCCTAAGCCCGACTAAGCCCTAAACCCTGAACCCTAGGTCCTAAAACCGTAATACTTAGCTGCACACCCCTGGCTCGATACTTTAAACCGGCGACTGCCCACAAGGCTCCAAGCTTGTGCTTGCCAAGAGTCGAGCATGACCTCACCAGGCTTCGTGCCATGCAGGGCTGAGGGTCTAGAGTTTTGGCGCAAGGCCTAGTGACCCATTGCTCGGGGTTTAGAGTTTAGAGGGTCTTTAGCTCGAAGCCCAGAGTCCAGGGTTGCGGGTTTGCAGCTTAAGGCCTAGTCTGTAGCGATTAGGGTTTAGGGCCTAGGGTTGTTGGCTTCAGGTCTCGTGTTGCGCTCTTTTGCCATCCCTCACGTCAAACTCTACGACTGCGTGGCTTCTTCATGCCTAGATGATACCTCATGAGGATCCAAGCTACTTGTAATTCCTATGTTTTCCCTCTGGAGTCCCGGGGGCTCTACGTTCTGAGCAGCCCGCATGTATAAGTATAGGAGGCAAGGACAGGGCTGATGGTTTTGGCTCAAGGCATTCGTTTATCAAGAACATTGGTCTTCTTTGGCGTCCTCGAAACAGGTTTGACATTCTTTCTTGAAGCAAAAAACTGCACAGACATCCAGTTTTCGACAAACACCTGAGCACCCTTCAGTCGAAAGCCTGAAAGGCGGTTCGAAATGCTGAGAACATCTTCCTTGAAGGCATGAAAACAATACCAGGGTGAGCCTTGAGACCCATTCACTTCCAAGAAAAGTACTCCATGAATACAAAAAGAACCCCAGCTGGACCTAGCAAACATTGGAATTGCAACTCTGGAAGCCCTTCACGTCCTTTGCACATGAAAGCAGCCTTTTCGTTGAATGGGCAGGTGAAGAGCTTATTGTCCTTAATCAGGGCGTAGCTCCACTTCATCGCCTGGTGAATCGAACGCTGAGAATTGCGCATTCAACAAGTGCCAGTGGACGTTGCGGCCATAGCGGTGGTTGCGGGGGCGAGAGTGGTGGCGGCGGCAACATGCGGTAGAAGAGGAGGCAACGGTGCCGCTCCTGCCACCGCTGCCACCGCCATCACACTGCGGCCAGCACCCGCACCCGCACCAGCATAAGCAGCAGCAGCAGCAGCGCCAGCGCCGCCGCCGCCGCCCCCCCGCCCCGCCGTCGCCGCCGCCACCACCACCACCACCACCACCAGCTGCTGTAGCAAGGGCCCGTCTTCATGATGATGACAACTCAGCGCTACAACAATGCTTTGGATAACCCTTTTGCTTTAGGTATGAAGGCGCTACCTACTTTGAGCCCCCAAATCTGGGCAATTACCTACTTTGGGCTATCTGAAGCTAATTAAGCAACGAGACACCAAAACAACTTCCTGTCACGGCCTGGCTCTGAAGATCTGGCAACTTTTCGATGGACCACACTTTCAGGGTCCTGGGAGGTGTGAATGCTAGGCAATCGTACCGGTATGCAGGTATGTATGCACGTATGTAGCACATTCGAAAAAAAGGGCTGTCAGTTGGCGTTTAAAACACTTGAATCACCTGAATGCTCTCCCAATATGGTATTGAAAATCAAGTCCCATCGACAAGAATGGACTGGGCCTTGCAAAAACCGTCCTGCCAAACTTGCGCGGAAGCTTTATGCCGAGGCAGCTGTTAAGGAAGAGTTCTCTGAATTGGTCAAAAGCGGGATCTTCGCTGCCCTCTTGAATCTTGAAGCTTGCCTCACTCATAAAGCTTGTGTTGTGGCGTCAGGACTCCAACATACAGCCAGAGTCCACCTCCCACCTTGTTGACCCCAACAAGTGGCGACGTAACTTGTGCTATTGATTTTACTTCCTGGTGCAACGCTTTTGTCAGCCCCATCAGCGTCGAGCAGCTTCAGAAAGTGAACATAGGCTCCGCCACGAGCAAGCTGGAAAGCTGACGTGCCGTGACAATCAATGCAATCTATGGACACGCGGGACCCAAGCGATGCAACTGCAACATTGGTGTGCCCAAGAGAACATGCGTAATCCTGCCAAAACAGCCACAGGTGTGGTTTGAGGCCCCTTGCTCCAGGAGAAAAATAGTAATGCTCCCCTGGCCGTGTCTTGCCGCCAGTTGCAGAGCTGCAACACTAAAATCATGAACCTCATCCTCGTCCGCTCCAGCCTCAACCAGCAAACATGCAATCGCAACGTGGCCTCCTTCACATGCACCATGCAGAGCTGTGCCACCCCAAGTATCGCACTTGCGGTACAAGCCGCTGTCAAGATCCGCTGAGACTCAGAGGACTCCTCGAAGTCCCAAACGTATATATCTTAGTTCCGGGCCTGTTGTAGCGTTCCGGGCCTGTTGTAGCAGTACATCATCTTTCAAAATTTACCTTTGATGAAGCAACCTCTGCCTCACTTCAAGAGAGTCGCACTTTGAGCACCATGCATGCCCAAGTGCAGATTCTGGACGTGTAAGGTGTGCGGGCTACGGCTTGGCATTTGGAACTTGTACCTTGTGTTGGGTGCATTGTTGGGTGCTTGAACAGCAAATGGGGAAGAACACAAGCCGCCAAGCATGTCGGCATCATCATGAGGGGAGCTTCAGCAGCAGGGGTTTCTTGCTGTACTTGCCGGAGACTTTTCCGGACGTCGACTGCTGCCTGCTCCACGTCCAGACTACAAAGTCTCAGCAGGGGATAGCATGGAACACAATACCATAGCAAGACCCCCGAAAATAGCTAGCGTAAGCAGGACGCGTATCCCTGCACCAATACTCTTTGCATGTCAAAGGCTCGGATTCTTTGCCGCGACGTCCATGGACATGAACACAGTGCCTCCAACAGAAACAAAGCAGACTTAGGTCTGAGCTTAGGGTCTAGACTTCAGTATTTTGGTGAATTCAGCTCTCTAGGGTTGAGGGGCTTAGTTGCTTGGGATTTACTGTTTTGGGGTTGAAGCATGACTGCGCCTCCGCCAGGGACGAGGTAGAGCTTGGAGTTTGTGGCCGCGATTCCCCCGAAAGCTAGAGGGTTCAGAATATACTTCTTCCAACCTGCCCGAGCATTGCGGCCAATTTTGACCGTTGACATTCGCAGCGGCGTCCTCCAGCCAGCAGCTTCAAAAAGCGGGGGTAGAGGGCTGGTGCGGTTGGGGAGCCTAAGCAATGAAACACACGTGTAGAGCGTTGTAATTAAAGTCTATAGCACTAGACGGATTGAACACCAAGTGGGGTATCAGCTCTTTCAAACCGTGAACGCAGGCGTCACAGAAGGCAAGATGCATGGGAGTGGGCTTTGGGGCCAACCCGCTGCGCATTCTGAAAAGGATTTAGGGGTTGGGCTTCACGTCATAGTCCAGGATTTAAACTCTAAACCCTAAACCCAAGGTTTGTGTTTCTGTTGTTGGGTGCAGAGGTATCTCTCAAACTACAAGCCATGAGAGATTTTCAGACTAGGGCTTACCTGGAAGCTGTATAGAGCTTGTAGATGTAGCGCTCCTGGTTAAGGTTTAGGTATTTCAGTTGAGGTCTAGAGAGGTTCTGATACCCTACGTGTCCGAATGTGCCGTGTCTTGGCGACTGCATTTCGTTTCCAAGTGATTCGCGATGGTGTTTGTAGGTGTCTTAGCTTGCTTGCTCGGACTTGAACGATATGCGAATATACAAACTTTCACACCGTACAACCAGAATGGGACTGACAAGGCTGAGACTGAAACAGCCGCAAGAAAATTTCATGAATGGGTAGTCAGAGATCACAGAATTTGAGCTTGCACTGTCCCCGTAAATTAGCTTACCGTTGGTTAGCTAGGAATGAATGAATGGACATATAACCCATATAGTAGTTTCCATTTTCTTCCCGTTCCTTCATTCCCAGCTAATCAAAGGCCAGTTCATCAGGCATCGAAGCCCCGAAGCAGCCCTGTGAACACTACTGTCCCTTGAAAAGAGGCCCTCGTGGGCTTTCATGTTTGTCTCGGGAAGGGTACCAGTTGCAGCCGAGGGGCTGAGTCATGTTCACAACAAGGATGTGCCTGCTTGCAAAATGAAGGTTGCGGAGGGGACCGGAAAAGTCCTTTCATTAAAAAAACCCTACACCAAAACCCCAAGTTAGCAGATGCAGCTTGAAGCTTGAGGACTTGAAGTTCATCCTGTACCCAGAGGGTCCACATATACAACCATTAGGGAATTGGGACCCATAATTACTTCTATAGTATGGTATTTTTTGGCCTAATTCCCTCATAGTTGTATATATAGACCCTCTGGGGTATATTCTTGCCGGACTACTCTGCATGCCTCGCAAATTCGAATCCTAAACCCTAGACGTCCCTAGACCTAATCTCTCCTGGAAGTTAATTGCGAGTTATGTGCCTGCCCTCGGTAGGAAGCGCGTAGCCCACCCGGCCGCTTGGGCTGGCGACCAGCTGGCTCCTTTGCCGGGAGCTTGGGATGCGTAGCTTCGGATTCAGGCGGCTTAGGGTGTAGGGTTTAGGGTTTGGCGTTTAGGAACGGCATTCAGGGTTGGGCGATTCATGTAGGGATCGTCTACTTGAGCTTAAGATCTTCCTGTTTAGATTTATACGTTGAAAGGGCCTTCCAACAAAAACAGAACCATGGGGACATGCTGGAAAAGCACACAAAATTGACCCTACATGCAACGGACTAATCGCTTAACCGTAAAAATATTAAACACCCCCAAAATTCCAAATTCTTACATCCCAACACTAGTTTCAAAAAGGGCCAGGACTGAAGTAATTTGCGGCTCGGATCCTTTGAATTAGGGTTTTTGTTTTTGGCACGACTTTTAAGAATTAGGGATCTCCTTGTTTTCCTAGATTTTAATTGTTTTGTTTTTGAATAGTTCTTATAAAGAATGTATATAGAAACATCCAGCAACAGATTCCAAGGCCCTAATTTGGAATCGTCCTACCAAGGAATCTGAAATAATCCTTAATGAGGCCCTAATTTGAAACAGTCTCTTATAAATTATAAGCCCCTAATTTGAAAAAGCCCCTTACAAGCCCCTAATTTGAAATAGTCCCTGAAAGGCACTAATTTGGAATTTGGAAGAGTCCCTAATAAGGGCCTAATCTGAAATAGTCCCTAGTAAGGTCCTAATTTGAAACAATCCCTAGTAAGGCCCTAATTTGAAATAGTCCCTAATAAGGCCTTAATTTGAAACAGTTCCTAGTAAGGTCCTAGTTTGAAATAATCCCTGATTTGGAAAAGTCCCTAATGAGGCCCTAATTTGAAACAGTCCCTAATAAGGCCCTGATTTGAAATGGTCGCTAGTAAGGCGCCTTAACTTGAAATGGATATTCAGCAGATTCAATTGAATTTTGCACCAGTCTAATCAGATTTCTATTTACCTAATGTTCGGGTCGTACGATAAATACCTCCCCCTATATTGAATATGGTTCTGACTATTTACATTTGTGGGGGGATCCGTTTACATTATCGGGAAACAATTATCATGTGTGCTTCTACAATTAATTGGCACTCTTCATGTTCCATGTAAATGATTCCGCTTTGGAATTTGTTCTGCCGACAAGCATGAGGTGTCTGAAGATTATTGATACTGTCATGAGGTTCAATGGACGAAGACTATACTCATTCTTGATTTTTTGCGCTGTCACTTCGTGATGCCCAGGCCCCGTCCCTGAACCGTCGACCCTAGACATTGACACTCACAGTTGAGGGCTCTGAGCTTTCGAGCTTTGAAGTGTGAATGGGGCTTCAGGGCTTAGAAATCATGGGTTTGTTCTTCAGGGACTTGAGGTTTTAGGGTTTACACAACGGCGTGCCAAGCGTGGTGGTCAAGTGTCCATCCAGGATTTTTGGCTGTGCAAATGAGGGGGACGTCTGCGCTCTTCGCCGTCTTCGCCTCAAGTCACAAGATTTGGGGTTTGTCGATTAGCCTTTTCCTTCCGCTTGAAATTACTGGCAACTATTCCTAACATTCCTACATATCACTTTCAGTGCTGCTGCCTCGGACTTCGTATTCTTTGAAACCGTGAGTTTCGCTGGTTGCTTTGGAATGAATGCCCAACTAGGCACGGGTAACGAAACATGTGCTCTGAAAGTCCAGTAACTTTCCGCCCCCATCTCTGGAAAAAAGCGGCTTTGGGAGCCGGAACCTGAGCACCTTGGTTCAACAGCGGATGGCTTAGGGTGCACAGCTTACTATCCTAGCTGCCAAGGCCAAGCAGGCTTTTGTTTAATTTCAACGAACTAAGGGCTAGCCAATCAGAATCAACAAAGTCAGGGCGCAGACTGGAACCATTTGTGGGTGGACTCCTTCCTTCCCAACATCCTGGACTGAAGAGAATGGAGGGTTTCGCATTTAGGGCTCAGGCTATGTAGGGTTTTAAGGGCAAAGATTTGCTAGGTTGGGGAAGCTGAATATTTGAGGCTTGTGTAGCTGCTGCGCGATTTCGCGAATCGGCTCTTTTCTTTTGATTTCCAGGGGGTGGCACGAAGGGTTCGTCTGGTCGGCTGGGTTCGGCACAGGCTGGAGTAGATCTAGATTCGGAACCCTATACGCGAGGCCAAAACACGTATTGTTTTCTTTGGGGGGGGTTGGGGGGTCGGTTGTGGGGGCAGGGTGGCTACGTTGTCAGTACCCGCATGGCGCAGCTCGTGAAATTCTTTGAAGACTCCCGCGTGCACCAAGACAAACCTCCAGAGCGCTTCAGCACGTCAACACGCAGATGATGGACACCTCACCGCATCTCCAATAAAGCTTCGTCAAGACAGCGTCTGACCATTCCCTCAACCAGGTATGTATGCCTAGCGAATTGAGCCTTGAGCCTGTTAGAATGAAAGGCCTTGCCTGGTGCAGCATGTGGTTGCGAAGAACAGACTGCCCAAATAACCCTAAAAGTAGGCTTCACGGGTGGAACAGTGTGGTCCCCTTAGCCCGTCCTTTTCATTGAGGAGCAGCAGGCGCGGCTGTTTCTTATCTTCTGAGACGCCCACCAACATGCCACCAACGCGAGACAGGTGCCTGGGCATATCTGCTGACAAATCCTGAAGTTCTGTGGCTCATCAGGGTTGTAGTCGCTAGTGGGGGGCTTCGAGCAGGGCAAGCGTGATCGTGAGAGAGAATTCGCTTAAACTGAATCGGCTGCAATTCTTGAGTCAAGAATAGCACGCCCCTGCACATGTAGCCGTTTTTTCAAGGGTCAATTTCAAGCCACTCTGCTGGATGAGCACCTTCCATGATATGCCTGAACTCCGTGCAAAGCGCAACCCTTGCTCAAGCTTCAGTTTGTTTGGCCAAGTTACCAATTCCCGCCGCTTACGCCCGTGTACCTGGACTTGCACACATCGCTCTGCAGGCGTTCCCACTGGTAAAGCACATGCTACGAATGCATCTCCTGCACAGTAGATCACGTAAAGGCGACGAGAGAGTCGTGCTCCGTCCAACTTGAACGCAGCCCTATCAGCATGACACAAACGCTGGTGACCTTGCCTTCGTGCCTACGTCTTACATGTTCGGGATCGTAGACTGAGCCTCATTTTCCTAATTTCGTATTTGGACGTTCAAGACTTCCTCAAATTCATGATTTTTAGCACCTAACGTTCTTTATCCGGCGAAGTCCCCTGGAAAAAGACAAGATATGGCGAGGAAAATCCTTTGGCAGGTACCAGCTTCAACGGGAACCATCTCACACGTGAAGCCGGAAGAGTTAAGTGATGTTGCGACAGGGGTTTTGTTGTCCCGCGCGAGCCTTGACACTAGTTTTGAAGCCTTCCAAGAGAGTGAGTTGAAAGGTCCTGCGCATAGGGCCGCCCCGGGGAATGGATCCCCTAAACCCTAAATTATAGTAGTTTCCATTTCCTTTTCCATTATCCCAATATAAACCCTAGAACCCCTATATCCCTAGCTCCTAAATCCTAAACCAGATCAGAAGGGTGGTGTGTATGTCCACAAAATATCCATTTGCAGCTCTGCCTCAGATCTGTAGTTGCCATCATCACTCCCAGAAGTCTAAAACTATAAGCCCCAGAGGGTTTAGGGTTTAGGCTACTGCACAACATGCGAAACAACTCTACGAATCCATTTAAAGGATAGGACGATGTGGCGTGTCCAGCTTCTGAGCTTGAGCAAAGGCAATGGCAATTTAGCCTAGCCTCCAGAAGGTGTCCGAGCTACATGTTTTAATATAATGCAGTTGTAACGCACTGTAACACACTGAAATTAGGCAGGCACCCAGATCTCGCCAGGTGCTTTCTCAACAAGCGTTTTGTGGTTTTGAGTATTCAGGTTCTGGGGTTTAGGATACGATTCTCAGTAGTGCCAGTGGGGCCAGATAGGGGATTGAAGCTGCTTGATGCGACTTGAAACTTGAACTCTCGGCCCGAAGCCTGAAATTCTGAACCTCCCCAAAAGCCTAACCCTAAGGGTCCCTGTGCCCAATGATTAGGTACTAGGGATCGATATTGGTAATAGTATTTCTAGTACAGATCTTGGGTAAGTATATGATTATTGGCTACTTGGACCCTTAGGGTAACCCATGTAAACCACAAGCTCTCAGCAACTTCGGCACCTCGGAAGGCACTTCTGGCGAGTCAAGTCCTGACAGCCAAGGGTTGGTCTTTAAGGTTTGGGGCTTTGGAGCTTTGAGGGTTAGGGGGTTTAGGGTTTAGGGTTTAAGGGGTTTAGGGGTTTAGGGTTTGGGAGTATGTCATGTGCTTAGGGCCCCTCGTCTCAATGATATAGGTCTTTACCAACCTGGTATGGACGCTCTATCAAAGGCCTGACCTACCACGACGCAGAATGATATACGCCTAGCTGGAAATGAGGCGAACGTATGACGACTTCTACATTGGGCTGTAGATTCTGCGTTATTCAGTCTGCCTGCAACTTGTCTCAACATGAATGGTTCCAATAGGCTTTCGGGCTCCCACGCTTCAGCCAAAAGGGCAGCCCTGGATGTCGCACCTGGATTTCCTTATCTGCCCTGTGAAAACTGTGGGAGCGACAGCCTATACCTGCTGGTTCTGCAACCTCACGCTTCCAAGTGGTCCAAACTAACCAAGCGACTCAATTCTCCCCTCTGCATGCTCCCGGCTAAACCTGCCCGCTGCAACTCTGAGATATAACCAAAGACAGACATTTAAAATGTCAATCCTGTTGGGGACAGTGCATTGGCTAGCAACCGAAATAAAACCAACAATCCGGACCTTAGACTGTTGTATGGGTTCAATCTGCTGCAACTAACTACGTACGATTATGTAAGGATTGTTAGGGAATAGCAGAGACAAATATTCAGTCAAATTTAGTCGTTTACATTTTACGTTCATGATACAGTGTGCTCCTTCTCGCCACCCATCCTGGGCCTTTGGCTGAACCGCCAGGATGTCGCCTTCGTGCAGTTCGGCGCCTCACATGATTTGAGACATGGGCATTAGTATGATCATTGCCAATGGTGGCTAGTCACACCAATTTGAGCTTCCGTTGCAAGTTTACAGAGCTTCCAAGAACGAACTTCAATGAGCATCATGTGCCACTGTCATGTTGATGGACTCTCTACACCCCAAGCCCCTGTTGAAGTCCACGCACTTGGTACACGCACTTAGCAAAGCACACACCTCGTAGCCTCGCAGTAACAAAACTGGTCGTCATCGTACTGAAGCTTCAAGGAGTATTTGGCGAATGTGCCGTCCTGCGCAAAGCTTGGCAGGCGCCCTTGAAGCTTGTCACTGTACAACATAAAGAGTACTAGTCTGGCCTTACAAAAGGAGATGTGGGGGTTTCCCAAAATTATGGGTACCTTCTTGGGGTCCCCATAATAAGGACTGTAATATTTTGGGGTCTATATTGGGGTCCCCCTATTTTGGGAAACTACCATGTATGCTCAGTAGACCACCAGGACGGTCCCTACCGGCCATGAAGACCCTGTCTAGCTTGACTTTCCGTTGCAGCAGCTGACTTGGCTCTTCAAATGCCCGATGACAACTGGGAGTTTTCCAAAACGCATAGGCCCTCGTTCCCTGTATGTTAAGAGATTCAGGGCGGGGAGCACTAGTTTTGGAAATACCGAGCTGAGCGCATCAAAGCCCAAACAAATGCTCGCGCTAAACCCTACACTGCGAAATCGACACCGGGAAGCTGTGGACCTGCGGTCAAGAATCCAAAGTGACCCAGCCCACATGAGGGGCTTCTGAAATTAGGGATACCGTTCTTGGAGTCCCACAATAAGGATTGGACTATTCGGGGGCCCTCATCGGGATCCACCTAGTTATGGAAACTACCACATGTAAACCTCCGACCGGAGCAGCTCTAAAGACACGGGAGTTCGTAAGCCAAACTCTATATGGGTGGTTGTCAAAATTATGGTCCCTTTTTGGGTACCCTAAATATTAGGGGCCGTAGTATAGTAGGGACCCAAAAAGGGGCCAAAAATTTGACAACCACCCATATAGATTCCTTACGTGATCCCTGTACTCCTCTCACAATCCCAACATGCGCGCAGGCTTTCTTCAGCTCCTGGTTTTGATCGAGCCCAAAATCTGAGTCCACCTGTAGACTGTTTATATTGTAGATTAGCAAGAAGAGCAACTCTGGTGTCAAATGACTGATTGTTGCACACGGGGTTTTCCATGCTTACGATAGACTGTAGGAACCTAAATAATGAGGATAGGGCTTGGGGCGGGTTCTACCAGAGCTACATTAGGATTCTATAGGAGGTATTATGACAAACTAGCATTCTGCAGTACCGTCACTTCTCCTCCTTCTTTAACTACCACATGACTCATCATTTTGATCTATGGTTTAAGTGGACAACCAGTATATACACTCTCACAGAGCAACAATAAAAACTCTACCTCAAATAGCTGCAGATCCTTCGCAACCTCTTCCTTGCCTTCACCCCCCTAGACCCTGAACCCTGAAGTAGCTCAAGTTTCTTGCCCATTCCTTCTTCCCTGCTAAACAAATCGTTGCAGGTCCTTCCCAACTGTGGTTGGGGTTCGGATTCGCTGAGCCCAGGTGACTGGCCAGCTTTGCGCAGCTGTGTCCTGTCTGAGAGCATTTTGAAGAGGGTTCTACCAGAGCTACGGAATCCCTTCAAGGCGGTTGCATGGCGCCTCTATGGCCCCTGGAACGTGAGGTCATACGATTCGAAGGTTCACTCGCCTATGATACCAGCATGTAACATAAAAAGATTGCTTACAGATGTCTTGATTTCCTCAACCTTGTTCGAGACCTTGCAGTTCCGGCAGCAGCAGTCGTTCCTTGGAGGTTTTGTAGAATTGTTGCATGGGTTGACCGGGTTGATGCCATGAAATACAATGCAATGCGAGGAATCGGACGCATTTTTGAAAAATCTCACTGCGCGCTGCACAGTGATCAGCTCCACAAATCGGCAAGCACCATACCTGCACTAGTGCACTGGACCCTCATGGAAATAGTACATCCCTTTCGAGGGATTCCCTGCTATGCTTCTGGGGACCCCTCACCCTTGGAAACAGCCATCATAGTAGTGCTGCAGAGAAAGGAGCGTCGATGCCTCGTCCAGCACTGCATCTTGCATCGACTACCGTGATGTTGCTTTACTGCTCAGAGTTGGGTTCCGGTAGCATATAATTACCTCCACAGCAATACAACCCTAATGAGCAAAAATCCCCCATTCTAAGCCCCCCCATGCCATCCCAGGCCTCCACGCCGCAAGCGGACTTCTGGCCATGAAGGGGGAAAGCTGCGTCATTCTTCGAGAGCCGGTGGCCATTGAACGTCACGTTCGCGATGGTGACCTCTGCTATGGTAGGGCAAAAAGTGCCCAAACCCTCAAACCCGAACCTGTCAAGCTTTGAGGAACTCCTGGCTTGCCCCCCAAAGTTCCTAATGTTGCGACTTCTACCACAAATTTCAGACTCTTCTGGGCTTTAGTTTGATCCGCTTTGTTCTTAACATCAAATCCAACCCGAAATGCGCGTTCTTGATCCTAAGTCAAGAGACATGCATGCCGCAGCCCCGTTCAAGTCTAAAAGTGATCTTTGGTCCACATGGACTAATTGTATGCAATCAATGTAGCTCTCCGCCCCTTCTCTCAAAGATCGTAAGCGCAAGGCCGGCTTCAAAAGGCAGTCCTCAACCTCCCACGTGCACCTGTTGCGAACCTTGGCATTGGTTTCCGAATGGGATGAAACTCTTGGGTGGGATACTGAGGTAGAAACATGTAGCGGATGCTTCACAGCAGCCTAAGAAGAACTCAACCGTTTGCTCCAATGGCTAAGCATAAACCTCAGTGCCTGAACACTAGACAGGATTTATAGAGTTTGGACTTAATGGTAGTGGACCACCCAGAAACCTGCATCCGAAATCCCTTGACAGTCCACCGCAAAGATGTGTAGCAAGTGTTCAAACAAGGCCAGCAGTCTAAAGAGACGCTTATATTTCTTGGGCACATTCCCATTTCAGAAGCTGGCGAGCCGCAATGGTGACCTTGTCAGCCTTTCCCGGGCCGATTGCTGGATGTGAGATGCCCAGCTGGAAGCCTGCTGCACAAACATATCTGGGGCCCAGGAGGTGGTGTTGGGTTTATGGGGGCTTGGGGTCTGAGCCTAAGAGAACGCCAGCGGGGGGGGAGGAAGAGCGGGGGGAATTTTGAAGCAACTCACAATTGTTGCATAGACTTCGGAATCCCATCTCAGAAAGGGATTGAATGAAGGAATGGATGCGCATAGTAATCCCTATCTAATCCGCAAGAACATGATAGTTTCCATGTTCCTGTTCCTTCCCTTCATGCCCTGCCAACCGGCGGAAAGTCTGCTTAAAATACTTGAGCAGCGTATTAGAACTCCTACAACATGATGAGTTAAATTAATTCGAAATCCTTACGCTGACCCGCAGTCCCAAGGCATCTCATCCTGATGAGTCCCAGTACGAGCAAAGCTTCCAGGGGATTTCAAAAAGAGGCTGCACGGTCTAGTAATGCTTCGTGTTAGTGCTCCTCCTGCTCCTGCTCCTGCTGCTGCTGCTGCTGCTGCTCCTCTTCCTGCTGCTGCTGCTGCGGCTGCAGCTGCAAGTGTGCATGACCAAAGATGTAACTCTGATCAACTGCACAACTAGCCATGCGCACAGTTCGCACAGCAACAGTGGTAAACATCCGAAAGCAAAGCGTCCGTGAACCTCCTCATAGCGCGAAGAAACCTATAAATTACTATAGACCTTGATCATGTTGTCCATCTCGGCCGCCAAACTGCCGATCCTTATGAGTCCTCCCTACATGTCCTTACAACATGCAAGTTAAATACAGACATGGCAATTTCCATCAATAGTGGAACTCCAGTATTGACCCCAAAATACCTTGATCCTTACCTTGACGACCCCCAGAATAAGACCCCTAAGATTGGGAACTCTCCAGATAAACAAACTTCTACGCCCTTGGCGTCCTGGAAGCTGAGCTGTATCTTCGAGAAGCCTCCTGAGCCTTAGCTCGAAGCAACGGCGAAGGAAGGGATCGGGCCGAGGGATCAAAGTCTACAAAGAATACTACTACGTTGGGCCCTGAAGTCTACGAATAATCGATTTGGGCCCCCAGGGTTTGGGTTGAGGGCAAAGGGTTCTTACTGTTCTTACCTATTTGCTATCATTCAAAATTTAACCTACGTATGACCTACCAATCTTACAACTACCTCTATCTTTCTCATTTACTCACTCAATTCTCTCTCTGCTTCTCTTTTGTTTTTTCTTCTCTCTCTCTCTCTCTCTCACTCTCTCTCTCACTCTCTCTCTCACTCTGTCTCTCTCTCTCTCTCTCTCTCTGCTCTGCCTGAGTGGCGTTGCTCGTTTGTGTTCATTCTGGCGATCCTAGCCGAGGATTTTTTGTATGGCTGTGCCAGTGCTCAACGCTGGAAGCACAGCCAGGCAAGAGGAAGAAAAGACGCCTAAAACACACCTCGGGAGTTGGGTCCCTGGGGTCACTTCGACGTTCGAAGCAAGACCTCATCGGCAAGACAAGTGAGATATGAGTCGATGTCTGCCAGAAGCCAAGATTATATACTCATCTCGTCTGCATTGCAACACACCGCCAAGTGTTGCTCAATTCGCTTCTGAATTCCATCCACCTCAAGCCAAACTTGACGGAACTACACACGGGTGAGACTTGAATGAGGATCGCACGGGAACAATAAGACCCCTGGGCGAACAAAGCGTGAATGCCGGCTTAACAGGTCTTCAAGTCCTCCCATACTTCGCGCAAAACAACCAGCTTAGGGTTTACCAAGTAAGTCTGCAACTAATTTCAGATAAGAGGAAATCAGCATAACTTAGTCTAACAAGCTCACTAGTAGAAGTAACAACTCTGCGGCTCCAGTAGGGCCAGGCTTCTGAAGTGTTAGCTGCATGGCAAGCCACTCGCCGACGCCCGCAGGGGCAGAAAGGGGAGTGTACCTTGGCGGCTGACTATGCGAACATCACCAGGTCGCGGATCAATGAAGACCCCCGCATGTTATATTCATGAAAGACCTATTGACCATGGAACGATAATTAGGTTGCTTTTTTAAGACTAGTGCAGGAACTTAGACCCATGCTAAGGCTATAGTAGACAAATGTTTCAGTCCCTAGCAGCCACCGAGCAAAACGTTCAATCAGGGCTTGCACCTGAGCGTCACCCCACAAGTGGGTGATGAAACAACTTGTCGTTATGATGGACGTACTTTGATCTTCGCATTGGCTGCATCACCGCATTCTGCAGGCTTGAGGTGCTTGTCTAAAGTACCTTGGAGGCCTATGCAGGCCCTAAGCCTTGTACGCACCCTACCCTCAGAACAAGGCAAGCGGCTCGCTGACAAGCGGATAGGAAAGAAGAATGCCATCTGGAAGCGCATCGAGGTACCTCGGGCTTTACAAGGAGGGTGGTGCTGGCGGTGGTGGTACACAAGAAACTCCATAAAAGTCTATGAACGCATGAGGAGGACCAAGAGTGTCAGCCTGAAGGTTCTTTTTGGGGGATAACCCTAAACCCTAAACCCTAAAGCGCATCCTAAAGGCGTTGGGTTGACATCCACCATGTACGTGTCGACCAGGTGAACCAACCTTGGCTAGGGTTTAGGACATAACTTCAGCGTTCAGCGCTTAGAGGTCCCCCCCCGTCGATCTCCTTGTTGCTACAGGCTATGCAAACCTGAGGACTCAGGCAGACTGTGGGTGTAGAAAACCTGACTGTCAGTAATTACGTTGTCTTCACTTCCACAAGCAAAAAAACTCAACAAGGGCACAGTCACTCGGCGATGTATTTCATTGTATCCGCGTTCCAGTGGTAGGTCTTGTTCTCCTGAACACGAAGATTAAAAGGGTGTAGGTGACTGGGAGCTTGGATTCGGCACTAAGAGGCGCCATAACCTCCAAAACCTGCTTTCCAAACTGCCATACAACCCAGTCTTTCTAAAAATTCTGAGCGACCTGCGGAAACCTCAAGGATCAGGGGCGCCTGCTCCAGCATGAAATTCGC
This sequence comes from Symbiodinium pilosum, assembly GCA_905231905.1. Classification (NCBI taxonomy): domain Eukaryota; class Dinophyceae; order Suessiales; family Symbiodiniaceae; genus Symbiodinium; species Symbiodinium pilosum. Next base: position 19,330 of record CAJNIZ010010868.1, on the reverse strand, counting down.
GAACGTCTGCGTCTTGTTCAATTTAGCCTGCGTCGAAATCAGACACGCCAAAGTCAAACCCCACAACGGTGCAAGATCGCCGGGGACCACCGCACCTCTTGCCGGCCAGCAATACCCCGAACCCCTTACCACAAAGGAATGTTCCCCTCATGTGTATATATGTGTAGATGCATCCACGCTCCGCGTTCTCAGCCCCCCCCCTTGCACCCATTCTCTATGGTATGGTTCCTATTTGGGAATGTGATGATATATCTATATCTCCCAGAACCATGGACTCTCCATAAAACCTGGGTAAAACCTTCTTTCAAACCCTCTATAAACCCTCACCACAGGACCCTGATAAGTTATAAAAAAAAACCTTGAAACACCCTATAGAACCAGTCTATCTCTATCAGATCCGTATAAAACTCTACCCAAACTTCAGAAACCCTCTAGAAACCCCTTCAGAAAATCTCCTGAGACCTCTA
>CAJNIZ010010868.1:5073-18538 GCA_905231905.1 Symbiodinium pilosum | reverse complement strand
AGGGGCCCGCGAGTGCTAACATATAAAAGCTGAGACTGTATGCGGTTGGGTGGTTGCTTTGTTTTTCAGCGCAAGGTGATCTCCATCTTGTTGAACCTGAACGGCCGATTCTGATGATGGTGGCCTAGCGTCCAAGATATTAAGCCAGGGCCTTGCGCTCTGGCTCTTGGCTCTGGCGTTTGAAGCTCTACAGCTGTACCTCTCACTCACACCAGGCAGTCTGCGGAAACACAGAACAACTTCGATTCACTAGCTTGGCTGTGTGGGCAGCTGATGTTTGGGCCACCCCAAAACTCATCCTAAACCACAAACCCGGACCCCGAATCTCTACACGCAAAACTCTAGTCTCAACTCTGTTCCACCTCGTCGTCGATGGTTTCATTGCCATCACGCGGCATGAAGTTAAAGATGATCACCTGCTGCCCCAAATCTACCAAGAAAAGTGATAAACACTCTACAACATTCAAATAGCAAGGGCTTTGTGGGGATGATTAGTGTTTCACGTAACATGTTCTATGGCAGATTCTGTGGTTATATATGCATATATGAGCTACAGTCAGTTGTTCCCATATAATTCACATTGAAGAATTTATTAGAGACTACACTGATTACCAAAAGGACCCCTGTGTCCGCCCGTAATGGTCGCTTGGTGGCCCGGGCATTGACCGTAGCTCATATAGCAAAAATTAAGATCCATAATTGATTGGGCAACTCCCGGCCTAGAGCATTTCCCCCTTTCTCCTCTGACGGGTACGTTACGCAAAACTCATCTTAAGGTATACAAGACGCCTTGGTTTTGCACTTTCAAACTATTTATGGTCCTTGTGTGTAGTGTAGAAACTTGAACAGTTAACCATCTCAGTTTGATGTCTAATTGATCTTAAGGTCTAAAATCTTAAGTATTCCATGACTATACACAGAATCCTGAAGCAGGGCCCCATATCTTCATGAAACTTGTTGCTGGAAAACTCACGAAAATCAATGATGACTCTCTTGTCTACAACTCACACTACAAAATCAATACGAAACAACATCGCCTTCGGGCATTCGACAAGCAGCCTCGTTCAGTTGACGGAGCAGGCGATGCAGTGGAAGCAGGTGTGGTACAGGGGTTGATTCAAACTCCTGAAAAAATTCAAAACCGTATGCACTATGATACATCTTATGTGAGACATAATTGTATGTGTACACCTCTCTGTGAGTACACCCCCTAGAGTAAGCCGAAGCTGCGCTTGTTGAACCCACAAAAGGTTAGCTAAAGGTAGCCGAACCCCAGAAAATTCACCGAACCCCCAAAGAGGGTTCTGCAAGCGCGCTCTACGGACCCCTGAAGGGCTCTACAAACCCCACGAAGATTCCGCGAGCCCCCCCGAACCTCGCGAAGACCCCAGCAACGTTCTGCAATTGCTGGTTGTAAGGCTCTGAGGTGCACCCCCAGTGATGCATGCACAAAGGTTTCCCTGAAATCCAAAGCCATACAGCCTATCACTCAAGCAAAGCGGCCATCCTCTGGTATAGCTGAATTCCGAAGGACGTCCGGAGTGCCGCCCACGTGCCCACGGTGCTGTTGGTGCCTAGGGCTTCAAGCTGTAACTCCAGTGAGTATATTGAAATAATAAGTGACGCCTGAAGCACAACGAAAACAACTTGATTTGTTTGTGAAGCAAATTTTCAAACTAGATGTAAACTGGACCTAAGTGGACAATGACCACATAAGTCATTATCAACTTGGCAAGGCTCAGAAGGCCTTGTTCATTTTGATGCTGAAGGTGGCAGCGTTAACGCTGCCACGCAGGGAGTCAAGTCGGTCCACTGACAAAACATTCCCAGCATGGTCGCCCAACTGCAAGCTCAACATTCCGGCCAATCATCCTACCTTCTGATGTACATGGACCCCTGCTTCCGAAAAAGTTCGAGACATGTGTGTGGACCCCCTTGGTCCAGGCCCCCGTGATCCAGGCTCCCTTTCAAACGCCTGATGTATGCATCTATGTATCCGTTTATCGGTATGTACCCATGTATGTATGCATCTATTTACGTATGTAGGCGTACGTACATAAGTATAAACATGTATACGTAGATGCATAAAGACACACATCCTCAATGCCTCGCTGCCTCTCATCCACGCAGCATTCAACACCCAAACGATGCGGTGGATCCTGAAAGAAGCATGCCGATGCATCTGGGGACTACACCCAAATCTGGCAATACGGTCTTTGCGATCGCATGCCAGACTGCAGTGAAAGTTCTAAATGTTGTGAAGCCCCATGAAACAGCATTTGTCGCATTTTCTTGAACACTCTCATCATGGCGCACAGCAAACCACGCTGGTTCCAAAGTACGATGGGAATTTGCAAAGCTACGTCCGAAGTTTCAAAGGTCATGGTTCGGGGATGTCGTTGCAGTTGCTGAGGGGGGCTGACAGTAGCCGATATGGGGGCTACGCGGCGCGAGAAAAACCTAGGAAGCACTACGGCAATGACGGCACTATAAGCGATGTGAAGGTAAGACCATGAGACCTCGGATCAGAAGAGTAATGACAACCTTGGAGTGGAGGCTGGCATAAGCCCTTGAACCATGCAGGCACCTATAGATCACGAGATGGCCGAAAACCGCAAACGTCATCGAATGGCGGTGTGAGCATGACAGCTTTTAAAACCTGCAACTAGCCCCCAGCAACCAAGCGAGAGAAACCTTAAAGCGCCCCATACAAACTGGATTAACCGAGTGAACATGTTGCTTAAAGCGAACTGAAAGACTTAACGTGCTGAGCTCAACTGTATACATCTCAAATCGCAAGTCCAGAACTGAAACTCCAAGTCCTACACAACAGCAAAACCCTCTTCAGCGCACGCCTCGGCTGTGTGCGCAAGAAATCCATGGTGGCTGACCACCTCCTGCGCAAAGAAAAACACGTGTAAGAACGTGTTTAGGGCTAGGGTTCTGGTTATAATAGGGGTTATACGGGGGTTATATTGGGATAATGGAAAAGAAAATGGAAACTACTATTTAGGGTTTAGGGCTTTTTTTTGGAACTCCAGGGGCTTCAAGGGGTTGATGGGGGATGCACAGTCAAGAGCCGTAGAAGGATGGCCGCCCTTTCGGCCTTCCGCAAGAAGCCTTGGGACATATTTGCGTTAGGCTGACGAGACTATTAACGCATGGGTTCCAGAAAGCAAATCAGGGGCTTGCAGGATGTGCTGCCAACGATCCTGAAGCTGTAGCATGAATTTAAGGCACTCCTTACTGGTCTGTGGCAATTTGTGACACAAGATGCTGTGTGCAGGGAATGGGGTCTGGCCTACTCAAACAGCAGAGTACTTGTCAAGCCTGAGGCTAAAATCCTTTACTCTGAATAACCATGACCTTGGAACGCCAGGCAGACGCCAGAACAAAGGACGATAGCCCTGTTTAGGTTCCATGTTTGCTTGAGGGAGGGTACGGGGCATTGCGATTCCTAAGTACATTCCAAATTTCCCCATTACAGCAACCCTATCACTGCCGTCATACTGTTATGACTACTATATACAAACCACTCGCACCAATTGATGCTACTCATTTTTGGATTTCCCTTTTTGAATATATCGGTGTTTCGAAATTGCCCACGCTCATGCACCCAATACTCCTGTTGTTTGGCCTTTTTTTGCTATCCTACTCAATTCACCCCATGAGGGTCTGAGGGTTGCTGGCTACCGGGTTTTGGGTTTAGGGTTTAGGGTTAAGGTTTTTGGAGTTTAGGGTTTAGCGGTAGATTCTGCAAAGCTGAGAACAGCCAAGGGTCCTTTGATCCTCTGCGGCACCTCCTGTGTCTCCCCTCCTTAGCGCATAGTGAAACTTAACGCCTCGAAGGCTTAGGTTATAGTCCCCCTTAATTAAGTAGATAGATTATGGCTTTGGGTACATTATAATAAGATCCCCATAGACCCCATATTCGATCTACTTAACGGGGAGACTTTATGTAAGAGTTTAGGGCTTCGGAACCTAAAAGCTTGAACAGTGGTGATGGCCTTAGCATGCCACCCCTGCGTGGACAAACCAGCCGCAGTTGTGCCAAAACTTGACTCATCTGCAAGGAGAGCAGCACATCATATTCTTTCTGCAACTCGTAACTAGACTATAGCACAATCCAAAGAGAAGCCCTTTTCTACTCTTCGCTGAGGTATAACATGGAATACAACAGATGTAGACAACAAGGGTCTGGGGAAACTGAGTCATTCGTTGCCTGTTACGGCCACCGACAAGTAAGAAGCTAAATAAACATGAGACACAACATTCACATTCATGTAGAAAATACAGACCGTAAAGGGCAAAACCTTGAAACTGCGCTACTTTCTTGGGCACGTCATCATTGTTTATGCCACAAGTCCGCATCGTGACTATAAGCTGCAAAGCTTACCAATCTACACCCCAAAGCCCCCGTCACCAAATATCTATAAAGGCTGAACCATAATCCCTTACTGTAATCCTATACTCACTCAAGGAACACCATCCCATAGGTGCAGGCGTGCTTCCCAGGGGTGTCGATCCACTGAATCTTGTAACCAGACCTGGGCTATTCTTCGAGCTCTGCAGGACAAGCTACCATTTCGCGGACAATCAGGGTGTCTCGTGTTCAGGGGTCACCTTTTTGGCATTTGTGTGTTTGCGGTAACCGTGACGTTGGACCCATGAGCACTCAACGTCCCATCCACTGTTTTTTTTACAAATGGCAGATTCTGGCCGTTGCATGACGAGGACCCCTTCCACCCTCACTATGATGCGCATCCCACCAAGCAGGTGCAGATGGGATGCTTTGGATCTCCGAAGGCATCGCTCTCGATCTTGGAGGCCTCAAAATGCATCAATCGGGGGCTTCTGCTTCAAAAAACAGTCCTCCTCTTTGCTTTGACGGGTTCATGTTTCTACTTTCCATTTGCGGATCAAGGGTAGCACAAGCATTGTTGTGACTGTGGGCGTTACTGTTGGTCCCGCTCGTGCTGCAGCTGCTGCCACTACCAGGTAACTACTAGTACTACTATCAATGCAGCTACTACTGCTTTTACCTTTCATCATCAACAATATGGCTACTTCCACCTCTTCTATGATGAGGCATACCGCAACAACTGCTGCACCTGCTACTGTACTACTGCTGCCATGCGCTGCTCCGGAGACTTCTCCCCCTGTCCATCTTCTTCCACTGATGTTTGCTATGTATGCGGTGAATAGGCGGTTTCTACTAATTGCAGAGCAAATGAAATGAGCAACGCGAGTATTGCCCAACTATAAATTATTGCTGCTGGATGATGGCTGCTCGCTACTAGCTGCTGCCCATTGCTAGTGCTGGTGATGCTACTGGTGCAGGTGGTGCTTGCTGTGCTTCTGTGCTTGATGTGCTGGCACCGCTGTCTCGAACGCGCATGCTGGCTTAATGCATGTTGTTACGTTTCTGGATGGTTGTTGTGTCTGATTAAGCATGCTCAGCTCAATTTCCCTACGCGGGCCCAGAATGAAAGCGGGGATTGCTTCTCTTGATAATATCCGCTCTAAAAGCCTGCAGCCCTCGAGCATCACACTTTCACGAAGAAACGCTGCGTACAATGCAGGAGTGTCTGAGCCTCCTGGCAATGCACTGACTGAAGCAGGTAAGCCCGCCTCAACACTTTTGACAGTGGCTTTTATGCAATTGTGATTGTACTTCCTTGCGCACTCTCCCAAAATTTGGGCGTTACGCTTACACCCTAACCCCCTCAAATCCGTTCCTACATCCAAGACCCAGAAATTCCAGAACATCACTCACAGCAACCACTCCCCAAAACATCCGATATGCCAGAAAGCTAATCCAAGTTTTTCACTAAAACCCTAGCAAGCCTACAAATACATACGTCTCATGCGAGCTTGGCACAATGCTTGTGTTGGACTGCATGGACTCACTCGGTTTGCACTCGCCTCGGAAGGAGCCATTGATCTCCAGGGTTTCGTGTTTACTTGGGTCCTTCTTGGGATACCATCAACAAGATGCCTCTTTGTACCTCATTAGGTTTGAGCATTATGTCACTAGGAAACCCTAAACCCTAAACCCTAAACCTTAAACCCTAAATCCTAAACCCTAAACCCTAGGTAAGAATATCCAACATTGACCCAGTCACAGGGTGTAGAATCCCGAGGCCCAGAGCTCTTTGTTTTAGATTCATGGGGGGTTTTGCGCTAGGCCCGAGAGTCTGGAAGTTTTTGAGGACTTCGAGAATTCAGGACTTGATCGAGTTTTGGGCTGGGATGTGAAGATTTGGATGTTCTGGATATTTTGGAGTTGACCTTCTCAAAACTCTGTGGCTTACGGCTTCAGCTTAAGGAATGTATGCTTGAGCTTAAGGATGTTGTGCTCGGTTTACCTTTTGGGGCTTTGGGGCTTGAGAGCCCAGAGCGGGTCGGCGAGGGCTTCTGGTGCATGTTCAGAACATGCAGACTGACAGCAAGCGTTAGAGCGTTAGAATACAGGACCTGTGCCTGAAGGGGCACTGCGTCTGGATGAAATGAAATACACCTCTGGCCAAGCTATCAGTTGTTGTATCTTCCTCGACTTTAATGACATGCTGTAGGACATTGAGGGGTGCAGCGTCATACGGATGGGTAGATGGACGGTTGGACTACTGATGGATGGATGAAGGCTTGCAGCTCTAGGTGGAGCCGCCTGCACTCCTTCCCCCACCCCCCACATTTCCGAGCTGCAAGCTGGTCTACTCACTGAGGAGGTGAAAACAAAACACCTCCTAGAACTGAACGAACGTGAGTTCGAGAGGCGTTGGCCATAACTTGGTGTGCAGTAGTACGATAAAGAGACCTCCCGATCAGAATGACGTGTCCTTAGAGCAGAAAAACTCGACACATTACGCGCTGAAGCCCTTAACCCTGGACCCCCAAACCGCTTTGGCCACACCAAAAACCTTGCCGCCCCCATGCCCCCCCCCCCCCCCCCGCAAACACACCACCCACAAGCCCTTGTGGCGCCGGGCGGCTGATCTTGTTGGTCATCCACGAACATAGCTGGGACTTACCAACCTCAGCAGTGCTTTATTGGAGTCGAGCCAAGTAAGATTAGATGCTTCTTGCGAAAGTTCCGTAACCCAAAGGAGATCTAGGATATAGGCTTCCTCTGTACTCATTCAAAATGACCCAAGCTCTCGAATAAAAGCACCCAGGATTGAAAGCAAGATTGGGCATTAGAAGTCTAGTTCACAGACGGAGGCATACAGAATCTTTGGGCTGGAACCCCCCCCCAGAATTGCAGCAAACAACACATACCCTAAAAACAGAGCATGATTTATAGATTCAAAGTGGCTAGAGGTGCAAGGCCTTTCCATTAAAGCTCACTACCTAGACCTGAACCCCAAAACTATGTAAAANNGCATTCATTTTACATACTTTTGGGGTGTAGGTAAGTCTTTCGCTGTGGCAGCTGACTTTTTCGTGCTCGCTTACTCTACTTGTTTGTTGTGGGTGGGTGCACCCTTATTAATCAAGAGCACGGATCTCTCCACCCCTTGGATTTAGGGTTTAGACTGACTTTGGGCATGCTTTTGGATTTGGGACTGGAGCAGATGGACGTCGAGCTGAAGGTTAGCTTATGGCCTTCAAAAGCAATATCGAAACGGGGTGAAGCCGGACTCTGGAACTTTTCTGTCCACAAGAATTCTTTGCCATCCACAGGGGGTGATGTTCTGAACTGGGCTTTGGATTTGGCATGTCTGTTGGGCTGGGAGCACAAATGTTTTGCGAATGCTTGCTTTTGGTGATGGTTACCATCACTTGGGGTGTGCAATGCAAAAAATATTTACCTCCAATGACAAGCTTTTCTCAACAACCCTGCCGCCCCATCGGCCATAAACCTTAAAACACGCAAAGCTGTTCTGAACAACAGTCTTGTCGCCCCTGTCGTTCCCACAGCGACAAAAGTCAACGTGTTGCCCGCGGGGACGGCCTGTGCAGTTTAGGCTGTAGGGTTATACAGGGGTTGCATAGGGGTACCAGGATATGCGTACATGCATGTACACACACAGATTATACAAATCATATCTATATATGTATATATAAATATTTCATTCGTAAACGGTTTGGGGTATAGGCATGTGGATTTTGGGCTTAGGATTTCAAGTTTACGGCTCAAGGTTATTCACATGTTTTGCAGTGATATGGGATCGCATATTGTCGCGCACTTGACTGAAACCGGGCTTCCAAGTCTGTACAAGGTCTGAGGCATCGACAAGTCACAAACCGGCTTTGTCTACGTGAGCTAGGACTTGTTGATGTGGGAGGACTTGAATGTCAGAACCAGCTAGAACTGGTTCCCACAAAAACTCAGAAGCCCCGCTTATATCTACAAATGTTCAAAGAAGGACACAGCTGGTAAGAAGACATCTAAGGCTTCTGGGGCTGCACCCCCAAGGTTAGTTGACGCTAAGGCTTCAAGCAAGGGCCATTTTGGGAACAATGTAGTCCAATATAGGGGTACGAAGGATCTTACGGTACAAGCCTGGGACTCTAAACACTTTCTATGCACGGTCCTTCTTTGCATTGTACACCTCCCGCAGAAGTTGCGCTTGCTCACGTTGCGCTTTCTGCAATTCACCTGGACTTTGTGTCAGCAACGGTGAGAACCCCTGGAGCTTTCAGTCTGCAAACTAGATATACTTTGCGCCCTACAGCACATCAATCGCATCAACTTTCGGCCTTCCAAGACCTTTAGGAATGGAAATACTTGACCCGGGGCCACATCAACTAAACGCCTGAGGGTGCTGCTGGGCGTGCTTAGCTCCAAGCGAAAATGAACAGGAAGCTTTTGGATACGGCCCCGACCCTATAACTGCAATGTATGGGACACCTGTTAAGCATGTGCCTTTACTACAATTAGAAACAAACTTGTTGAGAACTGTCGTACTGTGGGGGGCCGTATCCAAGGAACCCTTCAGATCTCGACGCCAACATTCTCACAAGTTCCGATTGTTCACAACTCTCCTGAACCCTACACCCCTAAACCCTAAACCCCTAACCCTAAGCCCTGAACTAGGAACCCTTCCTGACTGCTTCCAATTACCGACATCCTGGACGAGCCAAAGCCATGCCGAGATGCGCTCTCCTCTCGCGGAGGTCTCCGTGGAGCCTGGCGCAGGAGGGTTTCATGTATATTGTGATTAGAGTCCCGCATCTATGCCAGCAGCACCCCTGAAATTATGTACAACACAATCCGCCAGAACTATGCGGGAAATGCTGGCAGGTTTCCAGAGCCACTGGCTGTAGAAAACGGAAATCAACTGTTCTGTCTTGAGGAAAAGGCTTATCCGGTGCCGCCTTTATCAAAAATGACACGTGCGTCAACAGCTTAACACACGTAGCTTGTGTCACATGAGATGGTCCTTGCAGGAGGTCAGTGATTTCAGCTCGCCATTCGAATGGTGTCCAATGCTACGCGCTCGGACCCTGGATTGTATTGCTTGACACATGTTCACTTTGTGCGTCCTGACAAACACTGCAACCTACACTGCTCAACCCTTGGCTTTGGTTCAGGTATGCAAACCGCAACCAACTTTACCCAGTTTGCAGGGGCGACCTTACAATTTGTGAATGGTTTTATTGAGTCAAGACGAGTACAATGGCCTGCGATTTGATGCAAATCAGGACATCTGAGACAACTCCGGCTTGGCAAGAACAAATCAAAGCACCCATCAAAGGAACAAGAACTTCCAAACTTCCACAGTTCAATGCTGCAGCCAATGCCTACAGACCCCGGAGAGTTGTTGCTTTGCCAGAGTTAGTCGTTGTGTGCATTCAAAAGAGAACCCCAGTTTCATACCAGCATTCCGCACCTCAAACAGCAACACCATGCACAGGCCTTTGAGTTTCGAGATCGTCTGGACAAGCTGAGAGTATCTCCGCTTGTTTGTGATCACGGTGGCCTTGGCTAGCGTTAAACAACCAATACTGCACGCTGCGAGATCTTCACCCTTATCATCCACTGTTCGCCCCAGACCCGAAGCTCCCACTATGCCTCCGTGCGTTCTTCAGTTTCGAAGTCTTTGCTGAAGCAATAAGTCGCACTTCGTGACAAGCTGGCGGCCAAGGCACTTCTACAGTATAAGCCATGTGGTCAAGCGGGCGTGGATCGCCAACATTCCCAGGCTCAACTGTGATGTTCACTCGCATCAGCAGCTGCTGCGTCTTGTCAGGAACCTGCTGATCGCAAGTTCAGCCAGGGAGCCAATTCCGCTTATTTAAGCAAAAAGCTAGCTGCATATGCAGGAGGCTTCTGGATGGTATGTCTAGCCAACAATCCGTAATGCGTAAGTAATGCCTCATAATGTCGTCCAATGCGCACCCAAAGGCAAAAGGGTGATGTGTTCACCCTGAGACTCATAAAGCCGATGCTCTCAATGAGAGCTTGGACCATAAACCCAGAACGCTGAATTCTACACCCTAAACTAAAGCACCAAGAAGCGTAAACCCCAGCACTTCGAGCCTGATAGAGTCTCAACACAGTAACGCCCAGCAACCTTAACTTGCAGCCTGCACAGCACACAACGAACCCCAATTGTGATAACTAAAAGCAAGCCTACACCGAATCAGGTCAGCCCTAAAACCTGAAACCTCGAACCCCAAATATGACATATGTATGTATATACATATATATTTTTACACAGCTATACACGCATATCCTGAAGTCCCACAATCCATGTCCGAACCCTTAGCAATCCCAAATCCCAAGCCCTAAACCCTAAACCGAGCAGGCCCTTCCCCGGATCCGCCACCTGTGGATTGAGCCAAACCTGACGCAGGCCATCGAGTCTGCACAGGAACTGCACTATAAGTTCCTATATAAAGGTTCATGCGGAAAGGAGGGCATGTTGAAAAAGTTTAGGGTTTGGGGCGTTGACCTTAGATTTGTGGATTCTCGGCGTTTGAGCTTCGAGATTCCAAAATGCCCACTCAACCTGTCAACGGCGTCGGGGCCTTTTGGAGACAGCGGGCTCAGAGATTACTGGCTAAGAGCGGGATTCTGGGCTATACTGTGGGGATGACTCGCCTGTAGTCATTGTCAAAACTGTTTGGAGTTCCGACCACCTCCCCAACCGCCTGGAGTCCGGGATTCGTGGCATATGTAGTCTAAGCAATTCTCACCACGGCTTTGCTAGTGCTTGAAGGGAATACGGTTCTATGTTTGCTATAAGATGCTCTCCTGCTGCTATATTGGGGACTATAATGTCCAGATTCAAACTACTTCTCGGCTACCCATACAGTAAAGCACAAATGTGTACTGCACCCTGCCTCACCATCAGCAAACTCAGGGTCTTCCGGTTGGCATGCGCCGTCTCGGCAAATCTCTGCCTATGGTGAAGATTCAAGGTTCCAGCGGTTAAGGTCCATGAAGTCGGAAGTCTAGTGCTTCATGGAACATGGCTTGAAGTGTCTTCAAAGTTACTAAAGCCTTCTTGTTGCTTGGGTATACTTGGGAGCTTCACAAAATCGGGGGACCCAAGGGTCCCAGGGCTTGAGGTGTTTTGAGCTTAGAACGATTATTGGTCTTAGGATAGAGGCTTCATTGTAGAGCCCCTCACGCGAGGGAAAAGCTTTGCTGGCACCAAATCTTGAACCCCGTAAACCCGGTGGGTAGCTTGTTTGGGTGCTTGAACCAAATAAGATAATTTTCAGGTTACAAAGTACCATAGCCACAAGACGGATATGATATTGCTCTAAGTTGGGGGCTATAATACCCCCACATAAAGTACTACTCATCGGCTCTGATTCGTGGAATATCGGGAGTAGCTCGAAGCCCCTAAGCCTTGAACTGCGTTGAATTTTTGATGCGGTAAAGTTTTCTATTAGTGGCTGTGAGCTATAGGAGGGCATGTAACATTTTGGGCCTCACCAACTTGATGGATGTCACTTAGTGAGTATTTGCCCAAGCATCGTTTGGTGGCAGTTCGTGCTCCAGACCTCCGTTACAAACTTTTGAAACCACAGCTCAAATCAGCTGTCCCTGGGCAGCCATTCCCTGGGCAAAATCTGGGGCGGAGTGTTGCGAAACAGTGCTCTGTCACATGCCCCATGTAACGTGGTACGTAACATGTGTGTGCTTTTGGAACATCATTACGGGCAAATATAGTACAAGCAGGAATAGACCTATTAATGTTGTGCCAGAAGTTTGGTACCCTAAGTCCTATATGCCCCGAGTGCAAATCGAAACCGGTCCTAACCCAGAGTCACGGAGTCTGTTCGGTTGTGGCATCTGGCTGAGGCCCACCGACATGCCCTGAATGCAGCGAACCGCATACCCCCTACATCCCTTATGAGAACAAATCCACGGATCCAGCCTCGTACACCGCCTTGAAATTTCTCGCCTCGGGGCTTGCACTGGCATAGAACTTTGTAGCTCTTCTTGGGGTGGTGTTGGTGTCCGTTCCCTTCTGATGTCTGCTAGGCCCGTGCTTTGATTGTTGGAAAGCGCCGCAAAAAAGGCCATGATGTTCCCGAACGCGCATGACCCTTGCAGGCCATCTATGTGTTCTTGTACCATCCTGAATTTGAATTCTTAACTCGGTAAGGGCCCCAGGAGCAAGCCTTATTGTGGGGATGCCCAAAAAAATGACTGCTAATGTTGGAAATCCCCATAATATGCCGGGGGAAGTGGCTGCCAAGAGTTCTGCCTCGCCACCCGTGGTTTATAACTACGTTATAGCCCGTGCAGAATTTGTGAGGACAGCCTGAAAGTCATAAACGAGTTACAAATTCTGAGGAGTTGCCACAAAGAACAGAATCAGTACGTACAATCTATAGGCTCAAATCTGAAGGGAAGTACGGAAAGACATGGGCAAGCTAACCCGCAAAAACATGCGGAATTTGCAAGCCCATGGTCTCTGTCCGCATCACTGAACCCTCCAACACCTGCCAGGGCGTGGCTTCGCGCCCTACACCTCGCGCTGATCTACGATTCGTAACACATGGCCCAAGCCAACACTTCTTGCAGGGAGATTTCAGACAAGACGCCCAAGTATACCTCGGCCTCATGGGCTTGGGACCCCACCTCAAAATCCATGTAAAAGCCTGTTTCCAGCAAAACCCGACATAAACCTTGCCCAGATTTCTCCAAGTGCCAATTATATTGATCCTAGCTACCACTTCTACATGTACCTCAACACATCCCAGTCCTGAACCCTTCCCCACAATTCATGTCCTCTCGGGACTGTAAGATCTGCCAAGAATCATCCAACTGCGGCTGCAAGAGCAGACGCACGCCCTCGCAGCATGACAACGGATATGTTGTGCAGTATGCTACCAGAAAGCGGCTGCTGTTGTTGCCGAGGTGGAGGTGGAGGTGGTGGAGGTGGTGGAGGAGGTGGAGGTGGAGGTGGAGGTGGAGGTGGAGGTGGAGGTGGAGGTGGAGGTGGAGGAGGAGGAGGAGGAGGTGGTGGTGGTGGTGGTGGTGGTGGTGGGGGTGGTG